>JAHZNE010007613.1:0-39201 GCA_027744055.1 Callyntrura sp. NNG-2020 | reverse complement strand
TAGTCGTCGGGATTTGGTACATGCGCATATTCACCCTTTCCTATTATTTTTAATTCTATTGTTAACGAAAGGATTATAAACTCGTCGATATTTGTCACAGTCGCAGTTTGTCGCTCTACCATTTTTTTCATGTCTTTTACTGCTTTTGGTTATGATGACAATGGTACGACTTAATCCTATAGAGAACATATATAGGGGGATATGCTCCTCTTTACTTGCTTGTAACTGTGTCCTCGTACCAATACGTGTGAGCCTGCATAAGTATAGGTGCTCTGTCAACATTAATGTTTCAAACGGATGGATTTATGTATGACGTTGTCAGTAATTTGGCTATGGGTCGTGTCATATCGTGTCACCCGCAGTTAGTTTTTTAACTTTGTATGACGGCCAGAGTGCACGTGTGTGTCACATAATATAATGTGCACGACAACTTGATTGTATGCAGGACCATGTGTCCAGCAGTCAGGTTTCCGTAAAAAATACTTTTTTAAAATTATCTTTTTACAGCAACAAAGCGCCGCAGAGTTAGTTTTTTTATGGTGCACAGTTAAGGATCACGTGCGTACCGTAATTTGATACGAACATTTGAACCCTAAAGTTTCAATTAAAGAAACATTTTGTAAAAAAAAGAAAGTCAAGTATGACAAATTTATGAGTGTGTGTAAATTGCATGTGTTTATATAAGAAAACTTGCTCCCGAAGAACAACAAGTTCCTCTCCCCGAATATTATGCAAGTCTACCTACTTTCTTTCACTGGCTTTCAAGCCGATGCGATCCTGAGCGTGACATCCTCGCTTAGTACAGCACATTAAGACATGTCTATATTTCACTGGGTAATATTTTTTGTTCCACTTTGAAATATGACATGTTGAAAGTAGCTCCTTTTTCATTCTGGGCTCAAAAGCGCACACACAGACTTGATGTTCCCCAAAGATCTTTTTGTGTTAAGTGATAGTAACAAACGATGTACGATAGAGTTGACATGTTTATGGATACTTTCCCAGAAGGACCTAAGATGTGAAGGGGTTTCAGTATGCTTTAGAGCACTTTTTTCGTTCTTTAAGTAAACTAAATGGTGCTTGATCACGAACAAAAAAAGTGTCCTCAGTTTTTACTACACATGTCAGCAGTTCATTATATATCCATTAGTTTCCATTTACGGTATTGACAGAAGTGAGGCGAGGAGTGTACAGGATTTTTAAGAAGGAAATGAAACTACAAAGCGACAAACGTCATCATTTGCTCAAGAGACCTGAATGAAATTGCTTTAAAAAGGAAATAAAAATGAGTGCGAGCGTCACTTCTCTTATTTATTATTCCTGTTGTTCTGATTCATTGCAGCATGTGCAATCGTTGATGAGACGTCATTGTACTGTGACCAGAACTTTCTACACGTGTAAATAACAACCCCTCCATAAAACACAACCGTGCTATAGAGTTACTTTTTACAAAGGGGTGATGATGGATAATACCTTCCTCACTCGTCATTCTGCATAAGTTATTTTTTTAAGTGTGCCTTATATTTGTGTATATACATCTTGTACATAGATTTTTGTGACTGTAAATTCTGCTTCTTGTGTAATATATTGTGTACCTAGACGTGTATATATGTTAGTCACCACAAAAACTAAAGTATTTACTATTACTTCAAACTTGTGTGTTGTATGTGCTGTATTTTTTATGTTTGTAGGGTTTAATTGTTGGCTGCTACTAACTGCACACGGGTTTATAATAATTCCATGTAAGGTATTCAAAAGCCCATTAACGCACTACACTTTAACGGAAATGAAGTGATCCTTTATCCCTTTTAGAAAGGAAGCCATATTTTTAATTTGCCCATAAATAACCGCTTCTAATAAACACATATGTGCAATGTGGAAACTTACTTTTAAATGCACAGGCCATACTCCGTCCGTACCATCTAATGTCGCACATCCTCCATATAAAGTTTTTGTTTTTAAAATAAGGAATCTTGCAGAAAAACGTATATATATATATATGAAACTGCCCAAAGATGCGGAATCGTAATGTGGTGTATATGTTAATGGGAGGCAGCGGGAAGGTTTTACTTCAAGAATTTTACAGTGTATTTTGATGGACAATGAATCATTCTATCGCCAAATGAGTGCATTTTTCTGGATACAGTATTTTTAGAAGTAGTGACAATAAAGTTGACAAGTACTGACATTGTATAACGTTTTAATAAAAAGTAATATCAATGCGGAACCTGCGGACGGGATGTAATTATACGTACAATACAGCCAGCCTTACGTATGTTGCTAATGATAAGGCATATTTTCGGTAAACTTTAACAAAGTAAACTTTTAATTTAACACACACACCAATTTCATATTATTATTCGAATATTGAGAGGTATTTTAGTAAATGAGTGTGGAAGCATGAATGAGTTTTTAAAACGTATACACTTTTCCTTATCACGGAGTGGCTGACTGATAAGAAATATATGATCAGGTAGGGTGAAAAATCAGCTAAGGTAAATTTTTTAATACGGTTTAATGCTTTTTAAAAATAAGAACCGTTCTTTTTTAATTAAAGGTAAAAAAAAATAACGCTCCACATTCGTATTTAATTTTGTTCATTCTTGTTCGTCTTCTCCTTATGATAAAATGGGCGAAAAGTTTTTAAAAAATGTCAAACGTGTGTAGAATGCATACCACTTTGACCTTTCAACAATATACAGGCACGTGTATGCTACTGTTATTCTCATTGTTGCATTTAAAACTACTTCAATCATAATGAAACTATTGGTCTCAAACAATAATAACGGATGTAGTTTTGTTGTTGTTTAAAAATGCTAAGTATTATCTACAATATCTGTATTAATGAACATGCATCATAATATTTAAGATTAAATTAAATTAAACTTGTTGTGCAGTACTTGTTCATGTAAGGAAATGGCGACGATACAATGGAGTCTCATAGTCTCATATATCAAGTATCAAATTAGACCGCAAGATACAAATAAAATCATTTTGTCATTATTTAACCGTTCAATTACGTTTCTTTTTGGTTTATTTTTTTTCATCCGCATGATTGCATGGTCACCTTTTTGTTCCGAAAGTCCGCTACAGCCCCTTGCAATTGCAGTTTTGTCGTTGATAGTGCAGTGTAATGGAGTCAAAACCGTAAACCTGACTACTCTTTTGTCCACAAATGTGTAACATCCAAATATCCGTGTAAATTAACAAGCCTATCATCCCGTAATACTCCCAAATGAACACAACCAATCGTAAATTTTGCTCTTTCATTTCGTACACAATTCATAAAAGTATTTCAAAGAACTCATAAAAAGATACGGCTGGTGGCATGTGAAGGAAGACTCAAAGCTGAAACGCAGCAGGAAAGGTAATTAACGGGCACACCCATAACAAAATGATGACTTCTAAATTTTCATGTTTCTCCAACCACTGACTGGATTTACACCGTCACCGTCATACATTATTAGGTTTATATAACCTTGTCATTATTATTATTATTATTATTATTATTATTTAATAACATCACATAATTTTACACATTCGTATTTTTCTTTTATCTCGGTCGTTTTCTTCCACTCGTTGGGTAGCATTGTGGCGTGAATATAAGGTCTACTTCAATGTATACTTTGTGTTCACCATCATCACGTTCCCTATATATGATGTACCATTTCCTACTGGTATATAGCTACAGAAGGATGCAATGGCAAATCACATCAACACCGTGTGTGCGCGTAGTTAAAGGAAGATACGGAACGTGAAGGAGAAACTGTTAAAATATCCCCGATGATATTATTATTATTGTCGGTGATAAAGATGCCTCTTACAGCCACATTTTTAATGTTGCAAAGTCCAAATATACGCTTCTATATGGCGATTATAGCCGTTGGTTAATATATGATGCGGTGTGTTGCATACCGCAGAGGATAAAAAGGGAGTAATGGTAATCAGTTGTCAGCCATAAAATTTTACATCACTCAATTTACTGGGTGAGCCAAAGCGTATCAACACTCATGGAGGACATTATTACACTTTACACATGTAGTTTTACTGTATGGTAGGGGAAGAATTACACTGTATCGTAGCATTAACTTTCTGGTTATGACCATACAACCTTTTGTAACGGATGCCGTGTAAGGCATATATCACTTAAGTGATATATTATTGCGGTTCTCTGCCTGTATGTATACCACTATAGCTGGGTGGGTAGCGGTGGGTAGGTGTACAGAAGTATTGTTAAAATGTTGTGCTGCTTCCATTTACAAAAGCACAATTTTCCAGCAGATTAAAACACAGCGATTAAAACTGTTCCAACGGTAAAATGCGAGGAGCACTACGCTATTTATCTACAAATCAAAAGGGATATCCAAAACGTAATGAATAATCAAAAATTGTGTCCCTTATGACTTATGACCCATAAAAATAAAAACGTGTGGCAAAGCTTTTGATTTCTGCTATCATGAAGTCAACCTTTTGTATGGCACAATATGGAAAATGTTTTAATGAAATGTTGTCCTGTAATTGCACTGAAAATTGTTATTTTATGCGGTTTTTTGACATTACTGCTTGCTAACCGGTGCAGGAAAAAAAAAGAAATTTTGACAAGATTGCCAGAACTGTCGTTGTCCTAAAGGGTCACATCACAAATAGGAAATACTCAATTTTGCAAAAATTATGAACTGAGGAAAGGTTGTAATTAGTGTATAATAGTGTGCCAACAAAATAGAAAAAGTATAATAGTAACTTAAACGTTTTGTTATATGCATACATTATTTTCAATTGACCACAAAGATTTACATCTTTATCCGCCGCCTGGGTAGGAGTGAGGTAGATAGCCAGCTATGACCTCCTGTGGTCAAATAGGGGAGTTCGTAATAACTCATCAACTCTGTGGGAGCAAACTTTTCCAACGTATACACACACACACAAACCTCTTCCTGTCTCCTTTTGAGCATGAAGTTGTACTCTGGACTCCACAACACACCCCTGGACATGGACACCACCACTACTATCACCGAGTGAACCACCATCATCGTCATCGTTCAAGTCATGAAGTCTTCATCAGTTTGCCTGAATCATTTACCTAAATGTCGTTTCTCTTTAAACACGTAAAATACACATTCTGCGCAACACATAAGAAAACCAAAATCAAATCCATGCATTAGGGAAAAAACTAGGCAGTTAGATACATTAAAGCTGTTGTGAATTTTTGGTATGTGCGTAAATAAATGCAATCACCTGAAGGATTTTAATGTTTGTAATATGGACAAGCATTTAGGCTGGTATGAACCAGCGAACATATACCTCATAAGAAACATGTCTTCCCTCCCTGAGGAAAGCCTTTTCGCTACGAAGAAAGCAATACAGGTAAACTAACGTGTAAAATAAAAGTTGATAGTTGATATACGAAATATATTGGTAATAATCATTCTTCAAATTCATGCTTACCTGCTCACCACAGCCACCACCGTTGCTCCTTGTCCACACGGCACACAAATACAAGCTATTATTATGCTTATTGTTTGTTGGGAAAAGGTAAAAAAGGTTGGAATTTTTTCTTTTATTCATTACACTAGCCGGACTCGTTCAGACTGGACTGCAGGGTAGGCCAGGTAGACCTCCCATTTTGCACCGAACGGTGAGCCTTTCAAAACTACCGTGACGATGAATTTCCTATCATCAACTACAGCTTCTTTACAACGGGGAAGTCAGTGGTGGTAGTGGTAGTGGTACAAGATAAAACGTTATACGAGTCTTTGTTCAATACAGGCTATGACTTTGTGAACGTAAACGAAAAAGAGGAATTCGACATCAATTAAATATATATTCAGTTTTCCTGGTTTAGTTTTGTTTTACCATAAAAATTAAATAAATGGGAGACAGTATTTACTTGAAACTATTTTGACAGGATATACTTTTTAGCTTTGCATACAGCTATTGATGATCTTGTGGGAGTCTCATGTTCCCCCGATACTTCCCGATGTGTCCCAACGGCGAAATCGGAAATTAAAGGCACTTTTCATGCTCTTGTCATATACGATGTTTGTATTATCAGTCCATAAATGTGCAAAATTGGGTTACCTGCTTTAGTATTTGCACTTCAAAAGCCTAGGTAGCTATAAATACGCCGGATGGAAAATTCTAACCTTAGACCATATGCAATATGGCTTGACCAAATGTGGGCAGAAGTGCGTGCGCGCAAGTATGCTTGTGATTGTTCTTGTGGAGTGCAGTAGTGGTGACACTGTGAACGATCATGCAATCCTGACGACGACGACGACGATGATGACGACGATGATGATGGTGCCTGTTGCATGATGATGATACTCCTGATAAGAAAGATAGGAATGACACTGTAGGGTCTCCTCTTAAATTCCTCCTCTTGAAGTCTTTCTTCTTGTTTACGTGTAAATGATGCTAAGTGTGTCTCGCCGATTGTCATCAGATCTGTGTAAACAGCTTGTCCCCTTTGGCTTTTGCTGACAATCATATTTTCAACAAGTTTGCTTACTATATTTCTCACAAAGGTAGTCCATATAAAACTCTTTATTCTCATCGTCACTCTCTGGCTCAGTAAGTACATCGTCAATCGTATTGTGTTTCCGTAATGTGAGAAAGCCCTCCTCTATTACCAAGTACTTAGCCATCCATATATAACAAGAGTCAACTTCCCACTCCCACTCTGGTCTTCTTTTGATGAGCAACGATCCCATGCTCTTTTGTAGTCATAAACGCAGTTATATTAAAAGTGCATTAATATATATTTAATCTAATGAAATGATATTACCTACCTACCTACCTACCTATAGTACAGCTTCAAAAGGAAAGAAGAAAGACCTCTTTTCTGACCTGCTGCTGTTCTGACGGTGGATCCCGTTTCAGTAATAATTTCTCAAGTTAATGAACTTAATGAGTACTGATAATTTTAACATCACAACATGTTCCATACTTGTACTGACGGGGAGAGAAAGAGAACAAATACATGCTTTTGCCTTTTTCAGGGAGATTAAACCGTCTGGTAGAGTACAATAAAAGAGACGAGACTGACGCCAGCGAGAGCAAGAACGTTGGTTGATCGCGGCAGAGTGTCATCCTTTTGCAGTCAAAACATTTCACAAAAATAACGCTATGTCTGTACTCACAACAGCTCAAACGAAACAGCTTCCTTTATTTGAGTGACGAGGAAAATTGTAAAAGAGAAAAGAACAAAGAATCCCAATTGTAAATCCCTTACAGATTTGGTTATGCCTGTGTGGATGTAATAATGTCGTTTAATGAATGAATGGTGTGGTCGAGTCACGGTCAAAGGCATATAGAGGCAGGTATAACTTATTTGTTATGTGTGTGGCAATGACTTTAATTAGTGGGAGCTGTGAACTGTGTGTACTGGGGAAAGATAGTTCGTTCCCTTCTCAGGGTGAAGCTCCTTAACGTGATTAACAAAAATACATTCACCACCAGACAGTGTCTTAGACAGAGTTCAAATCATTTGGAGAAAAAAACGATTTCCTATTAAACATACGACGACACATTTTATTCAATTGTTTAGGGTTCAACTTATGTAGAAGAATCAATGCCCCCATGAACTTGATTATCACTTACTTTTATATCAATCTACGTGCATTGCTTATCGGTGATCGTGTAGAGAAACCGTAAAAAAGGTTAAATACCTGGATTACTACAACGTAAACAAAATAACTTGAACAATGCTCTGTGTAAATGTTTGCGTTTAGCCCATTGCAACGTTTTGTGTATTTGTTTACTTATTTTTAAATCGCATTTATTGGTCAATAATGTGAAGGTTTTTTGTGTACTTTAACGATATAATTTGTCTATAAAACTCCAAACTTCCTACGTTGAAGCAGGTGGATTACTATTTATTCTGTTGCAGCTGCTGTTAATGATAGTGAATGATGTTCGCTCCTCGTACATCGACTATTAATGCTTTATAATACTAAATAAATATAAAACCAAAAGGTGAAGCGTGCTGACGATTACTACCTACAATGGGTAGTCACTTTCATCGTTTCATCAATTTAAAAATACAGTCCTCGGTCGCTGTTGTAATATTTTGTACGAGGTGAATGTGATATATGTCAAATAAGGAGCAAGATAGCTATTGCAAGGACTGTGTCTGACGGAGGTTTTACTCCTGCGCTTACACAAATGAAAATGAGCATTTTCGTGGAGGTACGCAATTTATTTTCTGGAAAAGAAAACTTGAAGTTGATAAATTATAAGTTTACAGAGAGTGTGTACTGTAATTAGGCTTTATTTAATACGTGTTTCTTATCAACATTCCACAATTTAAAATCTTTAAATAACTTGGCATACTTTTAACGTTACTTTTTACAAAGATATTTCAAACCAAATAAAGGTTAAAGGTAATTAGAAAACATCTCTATATGCGTATACTATACTAGCCTATACAACAAATAAGTAGGTACTTCCTATAATAATACAGTTAGCCTAAATATAAATGTTAATACTTACGTGGTTGAAGATCGACACGCGGCGAAAGTGCATTTTCAATAATGTACGTCTATGACTTACACTCACGCGCGTTTAGTTCGTAAAAAGTTATCTTAAAAATATGTCTAACCTACAGATTAGTGCGCACTCACAAATCTCATGAATCATCAGACATGTACGCATGATCGTAACATCTACTTATATATATACTTTGCGTGGAACAGTAGTAAGTTGTTCCAGGTTTGGGCTTGCCAACAATGTGTAGCAAGTAATACGTATACCCATTTCTTTATTTCTACATTTTTTCTTCTTTCAAATACATCCATATTTTTGGCACATCAGAGGATTCCACAGGGGTTGTGTGAAAGGGGTACAGCCTTTTACTAGGAAATGATATTAGTCATTTGAAGTTAATCTTTTAGTAGTAAAAATAAATAAAACTGTACACGATCGTTTTACATCGGTTAATAGTAAACAGTAAAATTATTTTTTCCTGTAAACATTATAATAATAATATACGATTTGCATTTCTTTGTAAATAATTGTAAAATAAAGCTATAGTATCGTCATTTCCATCAATCAAAAATTGGCGTAAGTATCATTTCTTCGTCAAAATATTAAAACTGGCATATTATATAAAATCCGTTGATATTATTCTAAAAAAACAATGTGCATATTATACATTTACGAGTAATAATATACAAACTCTACAATTCTCCTTTTAAAGTGTCGTCACGCATCATCATCTTATTCTGTTTAGGTACAAATTACTACGAGCTATTTTTATAGAAACTATCTTCTACCGTCTACGTTTTACTACTACATAGCAGCAGTTGCAGTTCAACAAATACATGATCAAGTCCATTGTATGAGTACACAAAAAAGAAGAAAAATGCTTTACAAGAGTATATATATAGATATATTTTAACTTGCTTTGGGTGGTATGCTACTATATACGCTGAACTGCAACTACCTGCAGGTATAAATGACTTTCTTTCTAATACAAGTGTCGCAGTGAACATCACAGCACCACTGAAATTTACACCGACAGTACTCCTTCACCTTCACCACCCGTCTCGTGTAGCCCCGCCCACAACATAAAAGGTCACAACCATCAACACCAATTGACGTGACGTTGCACTGCCGTCCGGAGGTTCCCATTGATCCAGATTTTCTGTCCCAACGACAAAAGTCTTGAGACTCATCAAAGTACACCATGTCTTCTTTCTCTGGAGGTTTTATTGTAGGCATCCAGGGTATAATCGATTTCCCATCATTGCCAGGGATCACTTTCGCTGCCCCATCAAACTTGACTTTCAGCATTTCCCCAATCTCTCGGAACGAAGGGACCTTTTGCCAACAGGTTTTCGTAGTACAGGAGCCGGACAAGCCGTGACATTTACATACCAGCCTCATATTATTCTTCACAGCCTGAGAAAGAAACCAAATAAACTTTATTTAGTACAAGCGTCATATAATTATTATAAATGATAGGGTAAAAAAATCAAATAAATCTTTTCAGCAGTTTATTGTCTATTAGAGAAGGGAAAATGTTTACGACGCACAAAACTGATGTACTATCAGACATTTTTATTGACTACCAATAAATTATTTATTGATATCTCGGCTGATTATCGTTTAAGGAAACAAATTTTTTATTCTGATCAGGATAAAAAAGATAGATAAAGCGCTTCAAATCAAGATAAAATTACACAGAGGATCGGACTATGATAAATACGTAGAAATTGATGAAAAACAATAAAAGTCGTTAAAATACAAATCACAATAGTAATAATAATCTACTGATGATTATGACATACCAGTCGTCCAGCTTCGTTATTATGCAGCAGGAGCAAGCTCCGGATATCACTTCGTCGTCGATACTTGATGTCAAGTATATCTTTAGATCTTTCGTAACCGATATGAACGTTGTCTCCGCAGCCACCCCACTCCCACGTCCCATCTGCTGATTTTCCTGTCAACAGAACAAATTGAAAAAGAAATTGAGTCGACGAGCCATCAACAAAAAAGGAGAGATCAAATCTTATTTACATCTGAATCTCCCTTCCAAAGGGCATCCCATTATTTCGGAGAAGTTTTAGTGCATATTACGTGTTCCATGCATCATTCATTCCTCCCAACCTATTTTTTTACCCAATTTCCCAGAGCTCCGCCAACAACAACAGACGTCTGGAGCCTGGCATTATGTTTGTACACACGTACGACGGCTACGTGCGTGTATATTCTGTCGATACACAGATATTTAGTTAATAAAAAGGGTTATCATCCAACTGTATACTTCGGCAATGAAGAAAATTAAAGCACCAACTTTCTATGATGTCCTTGCAAAGCATGAAAAATCGTTTAAAAGACATTTCTAGTCGCGTTTACCTGTACCACCGGAGTCCATTCTAGGAGACAATGAAAAAATTGACGCGAACCATAGAAAAACTAGTTTTTTTTTACATTATACGACACATGCTTGTTGTAAGTCAATCTACAAGCACATGAATAGCAATAGGCAATAATAATGTTGATTGCTGTCGACGATGTGTAGCAGTTGGTAGTGTGGGGCAGCACCCACTGCCAGAACATTATTTTTTAAATTTTATTTGGAAAGAAGATAATTATAATTGTACTTTGTACTGACTATACGGAATACCTTAAATTTACTTTGCTTGCCTTGCTAAGTCTTGGGAAGAGATGATTAAAGTTGTAATAACTGCCTGCCAACAACATCGGTGCTTACCAGCTCTTAATAACAAAATTTAAATTTTGAAAAGGGTGTAAAAAGATTGTAAAGTACGGTAATGTATTTTCATATGGAAAAGCCTGTTCAACCAGTGCGGTAGTGACGACTTCTGCTTTTGTTGGGAATGCGAGAAATAACTTTTAAAAGGGTTCCTATTATCACTTTATCCGTGAGAAAATCAAGGATTTTGGAATTTCTTTAGAGACATTATGATGAGCTTTTACTCTAAAATATGGGGGAATGAATGGTACTTGTAATAAAGATAACGGAACGTGCACACTGACCCAATCTGACAACGTAAGTTTGGTAATGATAATGATTGTGTGTTATTTCTAATAAATTGTGTGTTATTACTGGGACGCTAAATTTGGCTTTCTGTCACCGCTCCAACTTAAAAAAAACACTCTTTGCCCGTAAATGGGATTGCCTTTGAAGAAAGGGAGTAAAGTAAAGTTGTATGTATTTATTTGATAAAACTCGTTAACGCATTTACCGTTTAGTGTTCTATCACAAGGACAGTCTTGGATTTGACCAGAGCTACAAGCCTGGGTAATGGTGTAGGTCACTCCAGCCGACGTGATGGCGTGGACAAATGCAGTTTCTCTTGTATCTAAAATGGAAAGAAAAAATTCATATTTAAATATAATATTCTAGTGTAACATAAATTCGTTTATTAAAAGCGTTAAAGAAAAAAGATGCGCGATCGCAATCATAGTGTATTATAGATGATAGATAATTGATGCGTCTAATTTAATTTTATGGTTAAATTTGCGTCTTTTTATTACAGTTGCGAAATACAAACAGCACTCCTTTTTGACTGAAGGTTAAGGCGAATTAACACTGTGCATGACTAATGTTCATGCTAATATCTACCTTCGCGTTTTAAAAAGTATTCCGCGTGAAAAGCAAGTTGTCAGAAAAATTGCTTGTCACATGACATTATGGAAAACTGGAAAATCCTTCTTCACTCGAAAGTCGAAATTTAGAAAGCAGTGTTAATGTAATGTACATATCTATGTACCATATACGCATCGTTGTATCGAAATAAGATGGAAAGATTTGTGATGGGTGATCATGATGAAGCTTTTTTAAATACTTTTGCTGCTGGTAATCTGTTGGTTACACTACCTAAAGGAGTGAAAAATGTAAATGTTCCTCTGCTAAAACCGGATTTAAAAGCTCATTTACTCCAATACACGTTTTAGGAGGACTTTTGACATCGCATAAAGCCATAAGTAGCATAAGGACTTTTGTAACAGCAACCTCTCTGACATTAAATTGGTAAAATGAAATATAAAACGTCACGATTCACAAGATTTTCAATCTTTTCGAGAAAAAACCGTACTGCGTTATACATTGTTCATATTTTGGCTATTAGTTGCTTACAAGCTATAAAAGTGGACGTGATTGATGCTACTGATGATAACAATGAAAGGGAAATTTTGTGGAAGTTCATCTGAATTTCATTAGTTTCATTGCCCTAAAATGTAATTGTGATATTTATGAAGATATGTTACAAAGGAGTTAAAGGCTTTAACTGAAAGCTAGTATGTTTTGAAAAATGCAGGTATAACATCTAACGAGACTCATAACGCTTAAAAATGTGAAAAATGCGGATTTCGTTGTACAAAACTCGTAGCAATTAGTGTTGCAACTACAATATAGTTCTCTCTTCTCTTTAGAGAGGTTATTTTCTGCCCATGATTCACCAATCTTTTTAATTTTAATGATCCTCTCCTCCCAGAGCACTCCAGTGGTATACGCTTATACGCTACATTTTAACAATACACCAATTTAATTTCGTTTCTCTCAATATTACCTGACCAGGAGCGCCATAAAACAAGGAAACAAAACAACCCTGTCGTCACTATGAATGCAAAATGCAAATTAAAGTCGGTTCAATACCAACTGAACATGTCAGAGACATTATCTTGTGTCATTTATTGCAAAAATCGTTTGATTATAAATTACAGCGGAGTTTTACACTCCAACAACAAGATCTGACAGGCCAACAAAACAGGCTTCGGCACATTACTGCTGATAGTAAAATGATCTCACTGGAAAATAACACGATAAATAAATGATTATTAGACTATTATTAATTTGCACGTGAGAGGAATGTGTACAAGAGGACAATATTCGCCAACTATTTTGCCTCTTAGGTATATACGCTCATTAACTTCAGTGGAAAGCTATTATAAAGAGCAAGAAACAACTACGTATCCTATTGTCATTATTATTATTATTATTATTATTATTATTATTATTATTATTATTATTATTACACAATTACAAAAATTTACTAGTGGACCGAACCGATACACATACGTCAGCTTAGCAGAAAAAAAAATTATGGGGGAGCTAAATGTATTTAATGATGGTAACTACACGGTTAAAGACGGAGAAGACGTTTTTCTCGCTCTGTATTCTTCCTATCATCATTTTTGTCGGAGGAATGAGGAATCAAGGATAAAAGTTGTGCTGTTGTTGTTGGTCGAAATTATACAAGTTGTAGAATTATTTTTCCACATCATTCTCCTCCGGATTCACCACACCACTCACACACTGTATATAGCGTTTGCATTGCCCATAAAAATGTAATTTTACTGCTGAGTCATAATGACAATCTCATAACATAACACTCAACTTGTTATCGTGTATAATTGTGTCTTGATGATGATTGTTTAAAAAAGTGGAAACATCTCTATTTTTTGAACAAGACTTTTCAATGTCAATCTACTAAATGCTTTGATTCATCTACCCCTGTAAAAATCTTCTCCCTCTCTCTCTCTCTCTCTCTCTCTCTTCGACAATAAAGCCATTTTCCCTGCCGCAGAGAGTGGACGAAGTGGAGGACGATGAGGATGATTCACTGTTTTATGTTTAGTTCAATTTCCATTTTACTTCAAATTAAGTGATAGCAAACTGTCTCGTTTTCATAAACAACGGACAAGTGTTTTGTCAAGAAAGAATAAAAGAAGAAAACCTCGAGAGTTTTCAATAGGTTTTCAAACTATAATCATCATTCTCCACTTTGGCTTTTTTCCCAGTGAGTGGAGTAGGGAGTCCCATTAACATCTCCACACCACCAATGCTATCAGCAGGAGACATGGAAGAGAGAGAGAGAGAAATCTACACGGGAGGATGGATGAGAATGGGATGGACATCCAATACTACTGACAACAACGTTTATAACAACAGAAAAAAGAAAAAAGCCAGCCAGCAGTGATGTGATGATGGAACGGTCCTTTTGTCAACAGTCAAATAATGACGTGATGGGTTCATTCAATTTTATTTTCGTTTTTCATTATGCAAACAACAATATACCTACTAGTAGGTATACTAGCAACAAACCTATGCGCAGGTTGTCCGTGCGTTGAGTGTTGTGTGTGTATATTTCTGTCCATCAGTAAAAGGTGGGATAATATCATCATCAGGTACATATTTACGATCTTCAAATCACTCAGATCATCACTTTCAATGGCACTTCTCCTACCTCTTCAGAAAAAAGTACAAAAAGTCAATTTGAGTCGACAAGCAAAAGCTTATTTCTCCTGCCATGACGTCTCATTCAAGAAAAAAGTTTTCATTCACAAAAATCTTGAATAAACGTGCTGCTTGCCTGGCGGACCAATTTATGATTTTCTGCATGTGAACTCCGTCAGACTCGACTCAAATGAAGGAACATTTTCTGACATTTCTCATTGCCACTTGCCTTCATGAGTCACCCAAACGTCACTGCATTTTCCAGACTTTCTGGGTATATCAGACAACACACGTAGCTGTCCGCGGGAAATTTGTAAAACCAAGAACTAATCTAGTTCGATAATCTACTTTGCTGTAAAGAATGTAAAATGCATGTGCTTCACACGTTAATTTTATCGTGAATCATTTCCTTTTCTACTAGATATGATCTTTGAAAAGCGTGTGATTCGTCCCGGACGTCATCGGACGAGATGCTCGTTTGCGTCACCGAATGGTAAACTTTCCTTTCTGTATAAATTTCATGGGATTCAAATTATTACGTCATATTTCTAGTTGCCACTTTTACTAACTACCGCCCAATGGCAGCTTCAGACTGGGCATGAAAGCTGATAAGAGGATGTACATAAAATCCCCGATTAAAAAATGAGCCATTTCATTTACTGACTGCACATCTCACCTCTCACTCTCCTCTCTCTCTCTTCCCTCGCACATTTCTCATCGATTCCATATTTCACCCGAAGACTGTAATCATGTAGTAATCAATCATCCTCTAAACAAACTTTACAAGCAATCTGTTAACCCTTCATTTTCCCTTGTTTCCCTACTGCTCGCCTACGACGCATGTTTGTGTGAAGTCCTTTCATTTAGAGGGATGATGATTGATAGCTAATAAATCCATATATACGCGGACGCATCATCCTCCATCATCAGCTCGTCCTCCCGCCATTTACATCTATTAACTTTCATTCAAATTTTATCCAGAAAGACGGAGTGATCAGTACTGCCGTATTATTGTTTGTAAATTTATTGTCTGTCGAAGCTACACCCTATTCTCTATTGTTGGCAAAACTCTTTATAGCAAATAATGAATTATTATATAAGCCTATATACAACCATGTTTAAATAAATGTTTTGTTAGGTAAACAATGGCTTCAAAAAATAATGACTTGTCTTGAGAAAGGAAGATCATTCTTGTCTGTCGGTTCAAGTTCAAGAAATACATCCCCATCGACCCCATCCCCATTTCCTTGGTGTACATAGTACATTACATATTATATATATATACTCTTAAGTTAACACTTGTAAAAAACTATCCATTTACCCGGAAATTTCCTGAGGAAAATGAGCTTTCGAATGGGAGTCAAACCACATCAATTTTGTGCCTCCGTTTTCCTTCTTACGCAATATAGGGATGTATTGGATGTAATAAATAATAAAAGCGTCTCTCACAATACAACAAACACAGCAAATCGATGTTCCCATGAGTCATGATGTCATAAAATTCTTTTGATAATGACAAAAAGTCCCAAAAGGAGAGGTCCTCTCTTTCAACCTGTGCAGCCTTCCTCCCTTTTATCTGTGAGGACTACACACAGTAACTTCCTTTTATCTACAATGCGTTTTTGTGAGCAATAGAATTACAGAGAAGTTGTGTAATTTTTATGAGGATTGGTATTTTTTATCATTCTCCTGTCACCTGTCACATATTATATAATACATCTAGGCAATTGAATTGACTTAAAAACATGAATAATTTTTTTGTTATTCGTATTGTTGTACACATATAACTAATTGTAGACACACATTGTGTCACTTGACATTTTTCTTTCTTTATGTACTTTTTATGCGCTGTAAAAAATGAAATGCTAATAATAAAAAATAACAACAACGAAACGCTGTTCTTGTGGTTGTTGAAATGAGTAATTGCTTTAAAACACACCGTCAACCATATCATTCAGAATTATGATCCGCCGATAGTCGTAGCAGTGGTAGTGTCGTGTTACGGTATTGGGAAGATACGCTGTGAATAAAAAGTATCGTGTGTGTCGTGTGTATGTTTTTGTGCATTGTCCTCAATCAAGTAGGCGCAGTAGTAGTGGCACAGTTGACTTTGTTAATAAATACGCTTGAAGCATGTCAGGTAGTAGACCAATTGAAGCATACATGCGTGTTATCTATCTCTGAACTGAATCTCAAATGTAGTGTTTTTTGTCTGGGTACCACATTGATTACTTTTGTGCCAGTGCGCTGTGTAGCAGTGTGCGAGTGAGCAAGCTTGACAAGTTCATGAGTGCTTTTGTGGCGCAAGAATGGATTCGATGAAACTGAAAATGAAAAGAGGACAAGATTTACTACCGACCAGGTAGGAATAAAAGAGATACCACTATAGTGACTTGTCAACAATGCCAGCATGGATGCTTCTTCTTTTTCAGCAAAAGAATGGGTTGATAAAATGGAAAAGGAATAAAGTTCAGTATTTTCTTTCTTGCCCGATCTTGTACAATGTAGTAATCTGCTAAAGCTATATGGACCTGCGCATACACACCGGAGGAGGACAGGTTGATGTTATGTACACGCTTATATCTGCGTCTTAAGGTGTTCAAATACAAATCACTTACTATTGTCACTCCCGGTGAGAGACAGAGAGTGAGAGAGAAAAAAATCATTTCCCACGGTTTAGACTTTGCTACCAGGTTAAAGAGAAAAGTTAAGTGGAGGAATTACATTTATGCTTTTTAACTTGTGTAAACACCACCAGTTTAAATATATTTTCTTTCTCGACTGTTTTAGAAGAGATCATTGTCATCATCAAGATCCTCATCCCTCTAAAGCTGTTGTTATCAACGCTGTGGAGGATTTTCTTGTATGCATTCGTGTGCATCAGGTCAATGTCAACAATTTTGTATCAGAAACTGCACTTAGGGACGGTATTATTGAGGATGATGACGATGGTCGATGACAATGACTCTGCAGTAATTCAAGATTGGATCGTGCACGAACGATGATGATCGTGTTTTTCATTCACAAGAGAGAAAGAGAGAAGATGCTACGGGGGCAAAAAAAGTATTTCAAACTACTTTAAAACCAAATTCCATAAAATGATCTGTCCAGTCAGAGGAGGCGTTACGCTATTTACTCTGTATTAACTATTAACACTACTCCGGCTGAAGGCTCCATCACGACTGGAGGAAAAATTAAACATTTTAAAAATATACCTCATTCTCTCTCTCACTCCCTCCTTTTTTATACCTTTTGCAGGAACAAGATGAGGTTTGGTGATGTGATGATGGTATGGTGTCGACGACTGCAACGACCCCAACAAAGTAAGTCTCAAATGTAATAAACTGTGTCTCATCCTCTGAAGCATAATAAAAAGGACACCAGTAAATTGACGATAGCTGTTCATCTTATCTTTATACTCTTTATACGTCTCCTTGTCTTATCTTGTGATTTTTAAATAGCTTCGCGATAAACCACCAATGGGCGAACACATTTCAGACTGCATAGTGCAATGCACTTAAAATATACAACCCTTCTACTTGCTTCATCATCTCTGCTCTCTCTCTTTCATTGATTGTTGTGGCTTGGTAAGGGTTTAAATTTTTATTCTCCTAATCATATCATACACACTTACTTAAAACAATGGTTTTAAAGCCAAAGTAATTTATCAACCTGCTTTAACATTATTACAAAGATTACAGCTGCATTTCTGTTTTCCTCTTTAAAAAATAGACTACAGAGATAATTTCCTTTTAATACTCTTGTAAAAAGATGGCCAACTGTATTGTTTGCGGTTGATAATGTTGACTAAACAATACCATTACCTTATATACTTTTAGGGGAGTGATCAGGATTATAAAAAAGAGAGAATGCAATGAACTTTTCAAAAGATGGACAACAATTGACGATGTTGTGTGGTAGCCGTCTCATTAAATATGAAAACTTTGAAATCTTTTTAGATATGCCTAAGCCTTGTATAGTGCGTGCTTTCATTCAGAGATGACCGATACTTCCAGATAGGCATGTACGACAACATCCTATTACAACTCTCTGTAGGGGTTGTATTGTCTGCATTTTATTTTGCATAAATAAACGTCTCCTGCACTACTAATTGGATCAATCATAATCATAACCATAATCTAGAACAGCTAGATGCAATAATGAGAGCGTCATATCATCACGCTAATGGAGGAAACCCTCATTTACCAAACATGGTAAAAATCATCACGTTGAATTAATGAGCGTTGGTCTAAGCTAATTCAATTAAACGTAAACCTTCAGCAAATTTACGGTGCAGCAAAACCAGCTCAGCTGGCAACAGCGCTGATCAATTCGCCATAATAATTTATTTCTCAACGATCCCATGTCACACAGAGCTTCAAACATTATACTCCTCATTCTGACGATCATCATCGTCATCATCATCACTGCTCTAGGTACGATGAACGCTTGTTAAAACGAGATTTTTTAAAAATTTCATTGACACGACCATGTACAGTGTACATCCTTCCAATTTAGCCCCGTTGAGTAACTCCCTCTTTCACAAAGAATTCACGTGCTTGTACATACGTATATACTTAGCCAAACTATTTTTTTCTTCTTCTGAAAGATCAAGATTTATAGCAATCATTAAATGGCTTTTCCTCACACAATAAAACACTTGTACAGTTCATAAATTATAATGCTAATTAACCTTCACCGTTTTAATGGGGTCCTTTGGAGATCTGAGATCCCTCACAGAAAAAAAATCTCATTTTTGACAACCTCAAAACGTAAACAGTAAACCACGCGAGTACAAATATAAAAAAATCGCTATAATGTGTCACTACAATAAACACACGCGTAAACATTGTATCAGATGAATATATCGATGCACATGTCACAGTATTACGTGTACCTATTACGCAATTCGATATTTTTTTTCTAAATGAAATGCTCCGTCTAACATGGCCCTCTTATTAAGTCATTTATGCAAATTTGGGCAAATGTCTTGCGATTTTTTTCAAGCATATTAAAAGCATATAAATTGCCTATAATCCTCTTATCTCTGTTGTTATTATATGACACGAAATTTCATTGTTGTCACTTCAATCAAATTTATTTTTTATTGGATACCATAAAAGTTTGTATAAATTATAATTATTTTTGCCCTTTCATGCGTGCTTATTGTTGTGTCCTGCGTACAATATGCCTACATACTACTACTACTACAACAACAACACTTACACAAATGACCACTTTAGTTCAGACGGAACGAAATATTATAAATTTTCAGGACACCTTTGACCGTTTCTTATCTCTGAATAAAGCCATAAAAGACTGCGTTTGTATGACCGTACATAACTTTAATATTTCCTTTTTATTCCTTCATTCAACATTGAAAATGGGAAGTTTAATAGGCGTCTCGTACATTTTTGCGTTACTCTCTCCAACAATGCGCATACAGTGGCAATATGACTGTGTAATAGAATAGCCATTTATTATAGGTAATTCACCTTCAAGCCACACATATTATAGCCATCCACATTATCTAACGTTTTTTTCTCAGCAACTACTACTCACGCAATATTTGTATCCTTTCGGTTGTTGTGTTGTGGTCATCGTAAAAAAATATGTAGGTACACACAGACGTTATGACTGAACATGTAGAATAAGATAATAAAACGTCGGTATAAAAAGTATACATACCAGCGATGTATATCCCTAAATAATATACGCATAATTTTGAGACTGCAGACAATAGGCGACATATAAAATGGCATGCTAATCAGCAATGATGACAAGCTAACTGGTTCGACAAGTATGCATATACTAACACAAATCTTCACACTGTTTCTTCGTTGTACAAATAGTAATTGTTTCACTTGAAGTGCAAGGAAATAAATTAAAATTTCATTTAGCTTCTATAGAATATATCAATACACATTTATTACTCCCGAGAGTGTATTTTTATAAGAGTCAGATTATATGGCTCATATTTTATCTCTTCCATAATTTTTCGCCCTTTTTCTATTTTTTTACTTTGAAGAATGCTGGTGAAAAAAACGATACAACAGGTTCAGCTGCAGGTAATTGTGGGGCAAATTAACTTTTCCTGATTTAATATATAGCTACCGTGCTGTGGAGTAGACTCGTGATGACGCAGAGATGAAAGAGATAAAATGTCATCAACATAGGAGTTTAATTCATAAATGGTCAAAGGCTCTCTCTGATAGATAAAGAAAAAAGAAGTCTGCCCTTGCTATTAGAAAAGCAATGTAAGAAAAAAAGAAAGGGGAACTGCAAAGAAATTTCAAGCTTTTTTTTCTCTCTCCTTACCTCTGTCGAGAATTCGGCGAATACTCTTTGGGTGGGAAGAGCAATTCCATCTGCGGTTGCGAAACTGGAATTGGCACTCTGCAGTGGCAATCTGGGCACCTCGTGTTGCCTCACGAATAATTTCCGGTTCTTTGGTACAAAAGCTGCGCACTTTACGACGGTGTCTGTGTGACATGCCCACCGTGTTCCCTTGCACAATAAAGTTTGATGAGTCTTTCATATTCCTCCTGTTTTTACGGCACATCCGTACCGGATCGAGGAGTAACTGAGTTGAAGGTGGATCCATAAATCCTCTGAAAACATAACACACCATTCAACAATATTGGCAATACTACAATACTATTCGTTATGAAAGAAAATGAGTAAAAAGCTGATGAGTTGGTAAACCTGCTTGTATGTATACAACTATGTAGGTACGTGTTTCTGTACCAGTGCCAAAAAATATTTCGCGTAAAATCACATTTAACTCCTTTGCAATAAGTATGCATCACTCGGAGGATTTTATTATTGTTACGCCATACGCAGTAAAGTTTCTATTACATTAACTCTATTACTTATTTTCTCCAGCAAAAAAGATGATGGCTGTTGAAAAGTACGCTTGTAAATTTACTTTTTTTTACAAGACGCAATCTTTCATGAATATTTACGACCCTTGTAAACTCGACATTTATAAATATTTCAGTTCATCTACCCTCCACACTTAAGTATTTTTACCTCGCATTATACGCGGACGCTTCCTGTACTACAGACACAGTAGACATGTAAAGTAGTAGTGGTATAAATACCCAGCTTAGTTTTCAATCCTTTACCCGTAAAAACATCAGCCTACCTGTGTACATCATTAGTTACTTCTTTTAAATAGTTCCAATGACAAAAGCAAGTCTCCTTTCCATACACACACCTAAAATATGTACCCTGAGCATCGACTATCTATACCTGGACGTCTATCAAATGAGCCCATGAGTATGTAATTGATGAGCTCCAGTTACGTTGAGGTATCCGCATTATCTATCAATGTGTGTGATCTTCCTTATCTTTAATTTATTACCCTTCACCTCACATGAATATTTCCAAAAGCTTTTTCTTGAATCAAATGCACACATCTCATCATTTTTTCCCTTCTTTCTCTCTCGTTTTTTCGTATCTCCCTTTGAGAAAAGTTCAGTATCACTTAACCTCTTCCCGTTGATTCTATAATCAGACTCAGGTGTGTATGAAATGAAGTACGCACACACGTTCAACTCTCTTCCCTGCATGACAAGGAAAAACCCCTGAGTAAATAAATAGTCTAGTCAACCTACATTCCTTACGACGTAAGCAAGCAGTTCTTCCTGAAACCATCGCAGAGGACTACCTATGCAACATGTCTGACATAATACAGTTGTTTTTGTTATTATTGCTGCACATAGTAGTAGTCGTAGTAGTAGTAATCTACGTGTATTCGTACTATTTTTCTCGGGAAAGTATTAAAAGTGTATTTCTTGCAGCAGTTAAGCTTTTTTACAACTATTACCATTATGCTTATTATTCTCCAATTTCCTACTAAACACTTACTTGGGCAGTAGTATATACACGATGGACCATGTATTATTATATAATAATAACCTTCCCTAATACTTTCCCCTTTAATAAACTCAAATTCAAGTCGTAATAAACTTGTACATTTAAAAAAATCCATTTAGAGCATACCTACCCATTTTTTGAGTGATAGACCAAGATATATTCCTAAGCGTGTTGTCTCTGGCATACCGTCATACTATCTGCGAAGCTCAAGTAATCTCAGCTTGTGGCTTGTTCACCTGCTGCATTATAAACAAGTGCATTGTTAAGAGGAGGATGATGATGTCGAGGTAAAGCTCCCACTATACACTAAAATACATACTGTACTTATACAACAAAACATTCAGGAAGAACTACTTTTCCTGCTGATGAGATGACGCAAGTATTTCCTTTCTGTTACGCGCAGACATTCATATTTACATTTTGTGTTGTTTCATTTACCCAACCTGCCATTCCTTCCCTTCCCCAGAATAATATACTTACTGCTCGTAATTGTGTATATCACTTAACTTGCCTGGCCTTATCTTCTATTGTTGTACCTTCTCCACCAGAGCTTTTCATTACAAGATGTAATGAGGGAGATAAGGGAAACGTAAATAAATGCAAGTTTCTGATAGAATAACTTTACTAGAATGGCTGATACAAAAGTGTATATGGTTAACTCCAGGGATGAGCCATCGAAAGGATTTCGAAATGATACTTGAATGAGTCAAGATTTTTTTACACGCTATATTGATCTGTAAGACCTCACCTTATTAATTGACTTATCCACATGTTTAGAATCTGACCGTTAATACCATTAGGGCCCTACGATATGATAATATTTTTGTCTCGTAATCTATATGACTTCTTAAAAAATATACGCTATTGATTACTGTTATACTTGAAAAATACTGGGAAGTTGTGAAGGAAATGTAAAATACAAACATAACGTGTAGATGGGTTGACTGACAGCACCCAACGTGCAGTTTGCTTGGTGGCATGTATCATCATCCAGTAATAGTCAGATTATACTAAACCACCACCACGTCATGTCTATTTAGATAAGCAGCGTCCGTGATGTGTGTGAGTGTGTGAGGTGTTGTAGTAAGCTAGGTCGTAAATTGTTTTTCCAATGTAAACACACGTCATCATGACTCAGAAGATGGCAAGTCGTGAGGAATCAAGAAAGAAAGAGAGTAATTATACTGCGCGAGGAAGCTGCAAGGTTTTTGGTAAGACAACTGCTACACAATTGAAATTTATCTAAATCAGTGGTAAAATAACAGCATTTTTACACCAACGCAACTTTATGGGTGGTGGTGGTGGTGGATGTTGACTACAAGGTTACGACGAGTAGTTCATTGTTTTAAAAGAAACTTTATTTTCCCTTTAGGGAGAAGAGCTCTCTCTCTCTCTCTCTCTCTCCTTTTAACCAATCTGAATTACCATTTTCCAGCGAGGAACAATCTTCAATAGATGAATTATGATGTTTTGACCTTTCATAACATTGATTCCGTGATTATGTATTTTAGTTACAAGCAGTAAAAACAAAACCTTTAATTTAGAACGCGTGGAATGCACGCTTTTCCTCCCAAAACGTTTTTTTCTCGTGTTTTTCCCTTTCGATACAAACAAAAAATCCCAGAGTTCATTCTCTTGTCTGTAATTTTCTATTAAGGCAATCTGTAATGTTAGAGCTAGTAACGATAATTGTTATTATTATTATGTACTGACTTTTCTCTTTCTCTACTTACCCAGGGGAATGGGTAGTCAGTCAGTAAGGCAGATATTTTTCCTCAATTAACAACTGATTTTCTTTTATTTTTTAAAAAGGTAAATATCTCTACGTATGAATTGATAGTGTCGAATAAACTCGAAGTCCAGTGGAAAAAAGTCTGTCTCCATTAAAACCTTACAAAAGGCTGTGCTTTGGTGGAAGAATAGGTGGACTGGGGCAGCAGTGTAGCAACAACAAGGAAGAAACAAAGGCAGTCTGGCTGCAGACTGTGAAGACAAGTGCGGTGATCCGAAATCAGCGTAATCATCACCGTGAAAAAATGTTACAGCAGAGCAATGCACTTATCTATTTACCCAAAGATGTGGATATTTACAAACTGGTGCTTTACCACGAACCATGAATGATGCCGGGTCAACTGTCTGTTGCTCCCTTTTTAGAAAGAGAAAAGGAAGGAAATATAAACCTATATAACCATATAAAAATACCTAACTACATTACTTCATACAAGGAAACGGTGGAGGTTTCAAGGGAGATCGTCAGAAAAATTCGATTTGAAATCCGACCATTTTGCTCTGCACTTCTATACCAGCCATAGCATCACCTATATATATCTGATCATGCGCTGCCTCCATAATATGGCCCTCTCTAATTCAAATTTGAATGTAAATTGTATCACTGTGCATTGAGTCACGCTTTCTAATCGAATGTGCAATTATCGACGCAATTGTTCAAAATATAGCACTTATCCTTGGCATGAATGTCCATATAAAACTACCTATATGACTTACATTTCATTAAATGACATCTTCAAGCTATTTGACGGTGGTACTAAAAAGGACTTACTATTGCTCCCAGCACATGGTAATTACGAGAATGCCATGTGCTTATAGAACTATAACTATAAGAACAAGAACAGCTAGCTAAAGATATTCACACCCGAGCATACAGTCAGGTCGTGTTTTTCTACTCGCGTTATGTTATAAGTACATAGAATTGTACGAGTAATGAACATGCAAATGAGATAATGTTTTTATTTTGTAATGGTTCTCATAAAAACACCAAACCATGTACAATGTTCAATTTTCTATGCTTTGCCTTTTGGTCATGCTCATCAAAGCTGTTTATGAATATTAATTTTGAAATTTATATATTTTCACCATGAGATCATCACCTGTGAACGCCAAATGGCGAGAGAGGGAGAGAGTAAAGTGGCATAATTAATTCCTCCTGACAATTACGACAAGATGCATGTTATGCAGTTTGCAGTCTGTTGCTGCTGCTACTACTATGAGCCTATAAGGAATATTAAGTGCCTATCATCTAGGTCTATACCTAGCGGTATATGTACGTTTCTGTATAGAAAGGAGCACAGTACATCGTAGGGGCCACCCTGAACAAAAGATGATGTGATATGGGTTTCGGATTTACATATTAAACATCCTCAACATGCCACTGACACTTGTAAAAGAAATGAGTTGTGCAAGGTTCATCATTATTATCATCCTGCATACATATCTGAGTGATATCATTAGCTGTGAAATATGTGTGCTTTGGGTGTGCATAATTTCACAAACTGCGACACCAACAACACCATCATATCAGTGTGGCACACACACTAACACATACTTTGTAACTAGAAGTAAAGCTGCATTCTTTCTGGGGGAACAAGAAGCTCTCTGTGGTAGTACCTCGTATAATCATCATCACATCAGCAAGCCAGCTCAAAAGCAAAAATAAATGCTCAATAATGTTAAATGGACCTTGACGAACTATATATTTGAAATTGTTATTACCACTGCTGCTGCTGCTGGCTGGCCACAGTTTATCACCTTTTAAAACGGCCTCGGGTAATAAAAACGAATGTTATTACCGAACACGCCAGTCAGAGAAGATAGAAAGAAAGACGAAGTGAGAGAGAGAGAGAGAGAGAAATGAAGAAGAGCAAAAGGCTTATAACTGCTTGACTGAGCTAAATAAGAAAAAATTGAATGTGAAAATTTCCAACGCATAATCATATAATACACACTCACATAAGTATCATAATAACCCTTGAGGTGTTTATGTCTGTTCATCTAAGCATGTATTTATGTGCTTATTTTCTTGGAGAAGCCGAGAGTGTGTGTGTAAAAGAGAGAGAGAGAGAGAGAGAAACAGATTCATGTATCTATTGCATTTAAGAACACTCATAATACAACAATTTTAGAGAAGGAAACGAAAGATGCAAGAAGGAAAGAAGAATTTTTTCCAACAATAGATAGACAGACAGCGTCTCTCTCAAGTCCACACACCAATTTAACACGCATGTTGGGGGAAAAGGGACTACCCAGTCGGGAAGGAGAACTATAGGCCTGACAAAAGTCTCCAGGCTGACGTAATAGAAAAAAGCGGAGTAAAATATTATTAAAAAACGGAAGAGGGAAGGAATTTAAGGCTGTCTACCCCCAATAAGCTGATCTGCTTAAGCGTCAGCGTCATATACAAACATAACTTGCTAGGTACAAACAGGGGGGATTTATTTTAAGCTTTCACGATTCAGCATGAACTTCTCAAATAATTAGCGACGAATTTAGGTTAAGCTAATTTTACAACGAAACTTTATTATTTACGAAGGCATTCGAGTAATGGATAGGTTGATATTTAAAAGAAACATTTACGTTTTGTGCAAATGAGCGGAAAAGTTTTTGTTTGCAGTTCTAGTTTCTTCTTCATAAATAAAACAACAGTGTTGCAGTGCATCTGTCTGCCGGGTTAAGACAGCTCTACACTTGAAACATACATGCACTTCTCCTTGAAAGAAATGATTAAAAAAATGTTTCCCTAAAAATGTTTGTAATACCATGAGTTTGATGTAACGGGTAAACCATGAAATGCTCTTACAGATGAAAAAACATGAAAAATTCAGGGTATTTTGTTGTGCATGTGTACTATGTACGCGTTTCTCTGTACGTGTGTACGTATTATACAAGCGCGAGACAGGTCATGCAGTCTAACCATCTTCCAGATGAGTCCTCTGGCAGAGGTCTCAATATATTATCCTTTTTATATGACATCTCTTGACAATTTATTAATTTGTCTGTCATTGTTTACCAAGATCACGGTTTGTGGATGGAATGAATTAGTGCTCGTAAATATTCCTGCATTAAGCAGGTATTCAACCCAAAAAAGCGAGGGATAGAGAAAAAAATGTTATTTTTTCCTATACATATCTATATCTACCTGTCCGTACATACATACATGAAGAAGATGATTCTGTATCGTCTATAGTAAATTCATATATGTGTATAAAATGTGTCTAATATTGCACGTATGCGTATACCCATACACATTTGTGAAAAGCTAGATTAAGAAAGCAACACATCATTTCACGCTCTCACACTATATAACAGTAACTTTTTGGCAGTTCAAAAAAATGCAGTCAACGTGCTCACACAAATGGAATTATACACATGTTCGTATAACACGGAGAAAAAAATTGTTTATGCAATGAAAATAAGCACTTTTTAACTTATAAATATTGTCTGTAGTGGTACTCTTCACGCAAGCGCACTAATATTACTCAACATATCCAGTGCATGGTGTGCTGGATATTTAAAGGTGTGTGCATTTGGTATAGTCTACTTGGACATTTTTATGGATATTTATGCGAATATAAAATAAATTCTTGGGAGACTGTGATACTTACCCAGAACACATTGGAATGACAACAGTAGTGAAGACTGACATAATCAAAACCCACATTAAATCCATCATGAGATTTGATGAACACAGAAAAAACTTCGCTGTTTGGGTTGAACGCTGAAATTCTCTGCTGCTGCTGCTGCTCTGTCGTTACTGTTGCTGATGATGAGATTCGTCTCCCAAAATGCCGCTTGGTTCAGCATGACTTCCTGACAAATTATTTCCGCCAGTAGTAGTGGAAGGTGCCAGGACGAGTACCGGTAGTAGTAGCGGTAGCAGCAAAGCTTCTGGTTATGTTCACCTTCACCGTTGTAACCAACTTAAACAGCATGCTTCTGTGCTTCACAAGTTTTTCAGGAAAAGAATTTCTCTCTGTCTGTGTGTAGATACGTACTAACTTCAAGTCTGTGTGGTGTATACTTTGTAGGTATTTCTCAAGGGATAATTGTTCAATTTAAATTCTACAAAGCTATCCAATTTGTCACTTCAGCACATTAAAGTTTCAAAAAATCGTCCTGTTTATCAAACACCTTGTTTCTCTCTCTCTCTCTCTCTGTCGCCCTCACTTAATATGTGATACGGCCCTGTCTTTTACATATACAACGTACACACACCAGTTCTCATATTCTATTCTCTCTATAATTACACGTCCTTACGTGTCGGCTACACAAATAAAACTAACCCTGCTAACAAGAGCAGCATGATCACCAGCAGCAGCCAACACCTTCTCATCGTCATTGAATTATTGTTATTATTGGTCTTCGTCTCCTTATTTGATTTTATTACATCGTTGTACAGCTATTTGACACGATCAGAGATATTGATAAGGCTGAACGTGAACGGAAAGTAGGATTATCTTAGAATACCGTACTAAGCGCGCGCTCTCTCTAAGTCATGTACCTATCCGTCGCTCTTTCCTTTTTCTTTTTTACTGGGATTGGTTTTTGTCAGGAAAATGAACGATTATTTGGCTTTTATTACTGGTAACTTAACGTGGCAGGAGCGGAAAATCGATTGAGTATTTGTTTATTGTGCGCTTATCGTGATGTCTTTTCGTCTCTTATTCTCTTGTTCGTTGGTGGCTTTTCTTTTCAGATTTTGCTAATGCCTTCTCTGTCTGCATGTATGTGTGTGTCCTTAATGATTAACTTGAATGGCTCCGGCACGACGACGACGACACACAACAACAGGTAATAGGAAAATGTGCAAAAAAGAATTTAGCAATATTAATAATAACAAATACGTGGTTGATAACTTGATTGCAGTATTTTGTATCTATGTGTGTGTGTGACAGTAGTAGTGTAAGTTATAAAATCCTTTCTGACTCCTGCTCCTACTAATAAAAAGTCTTATAGCTCCTCTAGCTCATTTCTGTTGATGTGTGAGTCTGTCCGTGTGACTCTCTGTGTGTGTACCCCAGTCAGTTGAACAACATCCGTGGTGGAGCCAGCAGAATTGTTTGTAGTCGCTGTCTGAGAGTGAGTGAGCAAAACTTGTCTGCCTGCAATGTTACAATAATAATAAGACAATCATAATGAGGATTTAACTTTAGAAATGAGTAAGTGACTCTATAATACTATTAATACTGTAAAATTATATTATCTTATAATATGATGATGATAACGACGATAATATGCGAGCTTACACAGAAAAATTTAAATGATAAAAGGTAGGTACTGTTTACTCCTCTACCAGCGCAGTACTTCATCAATTCAGCAGCGGCTAAATGAACAGCAGCCCACCAACTTTATACTATATGAGACAGAGACAGCCCAAATTACTTATATGCATTTACAGATTTCTTTACGCACACTCTACCTTGTGTGCATATAGATATATAGATAGATATATATATATATATGTACTCTCAGATATTTATACATTACGGATAATTTTTTTCTAGCGAATTTTTTTTCTTTTCGTTCTTTCATTTTCTTCATCTCGTTTTTCTATTGTCTTTGCTGCCCCTGTGTGCCCAGCTACAATGCTGATGATATGTGCGCTGTTGAAGCTACTTGTATGCAAAATGTGACTATTTAATATTGTTATAAGACGAAAACAGGTTACTGTTTACGGCCAATTACAAGCTTATAGATCTTCTCTTTTGATTATATTCGATTTTGTTTCATATACTACATTTTTCTCTGAACATAAATAATGTAGGTATGCCTAAGTGTGTGTGTGTGTGAGTGCTTGTGAGTAAGCAAGCGTAGTCCCGTCATATACCAGACTTTGTTCATAATGAAACTCCTTTCCATTTATTGTTAAAATATATTATATGTCTTTATATATTATTATTAAATCTGCATATACACTTGCATTTGTACATATATACTTGCATATAAACTGGGCAAAATCATGCATACCATTATGTGTGATAGATAATGTAAAAAATTCAAACTCGGTTCATTTTACCTTATCGTTCAATTCCTTTGGGACTTGTGGGGATGAAGAAACTAAAAAAGAATTTTTGCTTGATTTACGTGCTGGTACTGCTGAGTTTGGAACAAGTTCCTGATGATGATGATGATGATGACGATGATGAAGAACAACAATCAGTAGTAGTAAAGTGGCAACAAGTGAGAGTAGGTATGGACACACGTACGTAAGTGTAGAATATGTATATTATTACGGTGCCAGTCCGACTTCAACAAGACAAGGTGTAATAGAAGGGGGTAAAGGATGACGATAAAAAAAGATGAATGCTTTATTGTGAAAAGTGACAATTGTTTGTCCTTTCAATGGGATTGTTTGCAAAACGTTAAGTGCAAAATGATACTGGCTGGTTGACAGGTTGCATGCTTCTGGGATTCACCTATGCAGTCTCGTTATCATTTTGGCAGTGTCAAATGGGGAAAACAGATGTGTGTCTACACGGATATTGCATTTCACGGAATAGTTCACTGATCGACAACAGCGTTCCCTTTTTGAATGAAACCAAAATACCAAGATTGATTGACAAGACGTTTTTTTAAATAAAAAAATGTTTTCTCCGTGAACTGTTTCTGTGTTAGCAAATTGGTGGGAACAGCACACGCAAAGCTGATTTTACGTATAAAGTAAAGTTTTTTTCACAGAAGAGACTGCTGCAAACAAGATATAACTTGCAACCCTGTTTATCTTTTAAAAAAACAGCATCGTAAAATATAATTTTTGTTATTCCAGACGAACTGCCACTGCAACTTTGTTAGCGATCTTAATGTCTTAATAGAAGTGTTTTTGTCAAGTTTTCTGCCTACTTGTCATTTATTTATGCAATACACATGGTCCACTTTTATATATGCATGTGTAACATGTGAGCGTGTACTCCGCTAAGAGAGGAATGAGTTATTGCCTTCTTCGATAAAATCACAAGTCAGTCAAGTGCGACGATCATATGCAAAAAAAGCCGGTTAGCTTGCTGTTTATTTTTTGTCAACTTACTTCTCTCTCTCTCTCTGTCTTGTTTCCTCGTGATAAACGAGATTCACACTGTATAGCACTGCAACGGTGGTGGTGACGGAATGGGAATTCTTCTCACTCAATTCACTCTTTTTTTTTCGCTCTCTGCGTACTCACTAAACACTCAAGTTTATAGCGGAGTCACATTTGACTGCTGCTCACACAGGGTTTTTGTAGTTTTGCCTGTTTTTCTCTCCTTCTCTCTCTGTATCTCTCTCTCTCTGCTTCCCTGGCAAATTAACCTTTGCAGCAAAATGTGACTAGTAGCTGGGCTGCTGTTGTTGTGGGCTCAACTCACGATACGACGACTACTTCTTCAGGAGAAGGTCATTTGTGTGTCCACATGTGAAATGTGGGTGCCCGACGATCTGCTCTTGTAAAAATTTTCAACGAAAAGTGCTTTGACGTTATACCCGCAATGAATTGATACCTTTTTCTTCTTTCAGCAGGAGCGGATCACAGGACAGGAGCAGCAGAAGCAGGTCTTTACTTTGATGTGTATAGAAAAGTAGTGGTTTTAAACGGATAAGATTACATGTTGCTGATAGTTGTTGTATTATTACTATTACAAAGGGAAAACGTTGTAAACCAGGAGGACCTCCAAGTCTGCAGGGGCATTTTACAGAAAAAGAGTAAGCACGTCAGCGCGTTGTCCGCGTCGTCCCTTACAGCTTGACAGAGTTCTGCTTCAAGGCAATAATGTACCTGAACTTCTTTCCCAGTGTCTCTTCTCTCGTAAAAAAGGTGCCCCTCTCTCCTCAAACTAACGACGAGAATTCTTCTTCCTCGTGAAAATAATATATAATACGCCTGAAATTATAGATATACGTACGCCTGCGCTTTGCACTACATATTTTACCACGAACCTAATGGCTAGCAGGATAAGTGAACTTTTAGATTTCAATACAAGACGGAATCCAAGAGGGAAGTTGGTAGTACTCACATACCAATTTACTGGCGTGCTTGTGTATGTATGGAATGAAACCCAAAAACCGTTCCCATCATCATTCACGGGTCGTACTACAGAAAGTCAGACACTCACACAAGAAAAAGCTGTACTGTTGAAACAGACATAGAGCAGTCCTCCTCCAGCAGAAAATGAGAAGAAAAGTCTCTCACCGAATCGACGACCGACCACACTGTCCATTCACATACGTACATGGGTTATGTGGATAGAAAATATAATATGTATCTACATTTACAAATCAAGCTTTCAGTAATGTTTTCAGTCTGACTATGGCTTGCCTGTAGAACGGGCTCTTTTAATGCACTACATGTAAAGTAAGGCATTACTCTGTGAAAAGTGTAAGTCGCATGAAAACTCATCTCTCTCTCTCTCTCTCTCTTTGTATTAATGTACCAATGTATATTATGATTGGGATGAGAATAGTGGCAATCATGAGGTTGAAGAATTGTATACGATTCTTTGATTTCGTCTCTTCCTGGCGTACCTACCAGCCTCGCCAGTACAAAAAAGAACGTAAAAGCTTCTCTCACGGTTTTCATTTTTACCAGTCACTCACAACAGCAGCAAAGAAGATGAGTTTAATACTTTGGTAAAAATCAAGAAAGAGCTACAAATAATGGACTTGTTTTTCCGTGTATGCAGGCATGTATAGGTGTACCAGCTTTTTTGAGAAGGTTACTAGATTGATAGTTGCACATTACATGTAGAGACACATGCATACTTACATGTGCGATGCAATGCACACCTCTCTTCTCTCTCACTCTCTGACTCTCTGAAAAGCAACTAGGTTTACCTGACGTCGTTGTCATCATCGTCGTAAACATGTTATTTGGGCTCACAAATGGAAAAGGGGCAACTGAAACTGACTGATTGTTGTGATGTCGTACGAGAAAAAGTTTTATATACGATAGGGGCTTTGTAAATGATAATGTCTTAAATCGTAATCTGCCCGTTGACTACTTCTCCACCTGGGTAGGCAGAAAGCAGGTAGGCAAGCATAGGAACGGTCTACTAGAATCTGACACTCATTTCGGTTTTTTTCTGAATTAGAATGCAAGGGTTTCAAGCACAAATTGATTTACAAAGCTAAAACTCTCACAGTCAACAGTTAAACATGCTAAAGAACACCTAGACACTAATAGCTTTTATTGTTCCGTGTTAAATGCAATTCCATTATATATCAGGTATAAAATAATTAGACAGCCTGTTTCATGAAAGATTGCACACGAATACCTACTTGCCTACCTGGTCCCAAGTATTACTGTCTGCGTGTAAAGTGACCAGCAGAACCGGCAATCATGAGTCGTGATCTCTGACATCGTAATTGACCATCTGATATTTTTCGAAGCTTTCCTTTATTGTATGCAAACGTTAATATCATGACGTGTTAGAAAGTGGATATATTAGCATGGTGGTTGGTTGCAACACTGGAAGGAAGATGTTTCATGCATGTAGGTTGTAAGTTGCATATTAAGCTGCAGCAGAATAGCTTTAAAATGCTCATACGCCAAGTCTATTTTACAATTTTAAAAAAACTTGTGGAACTTTGGTCGCAATCGTACACGTTTTATCCTTAATCATATGTCACGCACGACAATAAGAGGGATGATATCGCTCAGTTGTAGGAAAAATGTCCACATTCTTGTTTAAATATATGCATATATGTACATAGACATATTTCATTTGTGGATAAAAAATAGTTTTATACGCAGTATTATAAGCAGATTTGGCTTCTGGCTGCATAATAAGTTGTAAGTAGACTGGAATAATCCGGGAGTTTGAGACAACGCGGGATGGAAGGAATTAATTTATTGTCAATTGTCTATTAATATTATTCAACAGAGGTTGTATTTCAGTTTGATGTCTTTTTTTGCTTGTGTAAGTTACTTGTTCCCAGTAAACCCAAGGTGAATATATGTACTCAAATGAAAGGTCATAAAACATTTGTGCAACTTAATCGTGAACTACGCCTACCTAGAATCCCGACGCCTAAATATTTAAAACGGCGGGATAAAACTGGATTTTAAGCTTGATAGTAGTTTCACAATATTGACCCATTGACTAGCGTAGAACAAGAGGGTACTTCCAAATGATTTTTTAAAGTATTTTACAGTATTTGACGTGTAAAATCATGAAGATTGATCCAGATTGACCATACGGTCTTTAGAATGTTTACTTAAATAACAATAGCTCTAGACTACGACCAAACCCTTTTTAATTAATAATACTAATGGTATTAAATGGAAGGCGCCAAATTTTACTAAAAGGTTTACAAACGAATAAAAAATATCACAAAAGCTAATGCTTTAAAACACAAAGGACACAAAATTTGATTTTTTATTTTCTGGCATTGCCTCAAGAAACTCTGTGTAGAACCATACCCTTCTCCTGCTGAGTATATTGTCATACCTGTATGAACACACAGCTTACAGTGCTTTACTTTCTCGACCAAGTACTAAAATTACCGGGAACTGCTTCCTTCCTCAAAGGCAAGGAATATTTTCCCCACGAAAATGGTACATGTGAAAAAAGAGACAAGGGGTGTTGATACAATGTACACGTACAATAAAGAAATGAGAACACTGAATAAGGTTTAGGTAAACGGAATTATGTCTGGGGCTTTTTAAAAGTTTTAAGTTTTACCCTAATCTGCCCCTCCATATGAAACTTAATTACGGTGTTTATTGGAAATTTATTATAGACTGACCTCTTTAAAGCTTTAAAACTTATGAGAACCCATAGGTGTTCTTTTTGCCACGGTGGTATAGGCATCTTAAAACGTACGAGTATGGTATATGGCATACCTTTCAGTACAGAGCAGAAACTTAGTGAAAAAAGGAAGAAAAATTCATTTTAACGCGGTAAAAATTAAAAAAGAAACTTCTACACTGTAAATTTGATGCATTCAGATATAAACTATAATCCTCAAAATATTATGGTTAATATGCCCTGAGAATTGTAACAACCTGTCCTTAATATTCCATTATATTTGCACTTTATGGATTTAAATAAATGCTCTGTTTGGGGTATGAGTTACTTATTCTTGTCAGGGATTTACTACTCTCAATGAAAAGGAAAACTCGGTAGGATACACACACTAACGTGAGAAATTTTTTGGCTTTTTTTTACAAAATTCAAAGGGCAGCTTCAAATGTCATTTTGTCCTCCTATCTGTGCATTGGACAGAAGCAATATGCATAATAGCATTATATATTTATGGGTACATACCATACATATATACGGAGAAAAATCATAAAAACATTGAACTTTTATAGGTAAATCCTTTATAAACGTATCATTAACGTCTTTACAATTAGTACCTGCAACAACTTTCTGGGCATAATCCCTATATTCCTGTCTCTAGACGGATATTGTATGCAAATCGAGAAAATCTTACTAGGAGAAGCCGAGCAAACAGCTTTTGATCTGTACCGGCATTATTCATTGGAACCCAAGCCCAAAGCACTATAATAAGGTTGTGTGGGAAATTCACATTGTTCCTCCGCTAAAAGACAAAAATGACGGCCAGCCATGATTGTAAATTCCATGTATGAAATGATATCTATCCGGTCCTGTTGTATGTGTCTTGTATAACCTTAGTTTTACATAAATATATAACTAACTCCCTTCTTGTATGTCCATAAGAATAGGATTTTGAGGAATTTTTCGGGAGGATTGAACAATATGTCAAAACTGAACACTTAAACGCATGCTGCTTCTGCACTAAAGTAAACACGAAGCTGGTGTGCGTGCATTTAGCATTTCTGCCCATAAGATGCAAACGTATGTTAAAAGCTTTGTGAAATCTGGCGTGAATATATAATCTCGGAAAAGTGAAATAATCTCGCAGCATTATTAAGTGCAAGTTTGGAGAGCTGAGAACCTTTTGTTTACAGTCAATGACTACACAAGAGCCGAACACAACGATACCTGCATATTATTATTATCATCATCATCATCCCGCATTACATAAAGGCCACGTCCATTCTACAATTGGTACTATTTACTACTAATGCATGAACTGCAAAGATACTGTGTGTGTAATAAACATTTTTATGTGATTTCCAGGAAGAACAAAGAGTTCTCGCAGCAGAGTTCATAGAGTAATATGAAACAAGTTAAATGTATTGATTTGCGTTTTATTATGATGGGGTAGACACAGGTAAATAGGGTAGGAAAAACTGATAAACCTCCATAGAAGCTTTCCCAGTTTCTCCCGTTGTTGAACTGTGTTGTTGTAGGTATGTTTGTGTGGAAGGAAAAATTCTTCATATTCCTGTCGCCTTGATGAAGTGATGAGCTCTGTAATAATGATGATAATATTCTCAGATATTTATTGTTATAATGCACACCATTAGTGTCGTATAATAGACTGTACATAATATTTGTTGTGTAGTTTGGTATGCGTACATAGATAGGTGAAAAGTATCTTTTCACACTTTTTTTGAGCGGAAAGACGACAAGAAAGGAGAATAAAAGAAGCCGATCGTTTGTAGTATACCTCTTGCAAACTTGTTAACAGTCTTTTCTTATTATTCTCCTGTTTATCAAAAGAGAAGCAAAGTAAGAAGGAAAAAAGACCGCTCCTGTGTTCTATATAGAGATGAGATGAGAAGGAGGAATACTTGAAAGAATACAAACTTAAGTGCATATACTACATGGGGATATATTTACACATCATATAGTTATTAATACGTTATCCCACAAAAGATAATAGTAATAATCATATTCTCTTCTTCCTCTTCGCCTTCTCTCTCTCTCTCTCTCTTATCCGTACTTCATACTATCATAACATTTTCAAAATGCTTCTGCGGTGTTTATACATCTCGACATTGATTGTTGTTAGCTTCTTACTTGTTCCTTTTTTCTTGTAAATAAAAACATACAAAACGTTTTCCCCGATGATGATGATTATGCTCACAAGTTACACAGGTATAAATGCGTTTGTAACGAAGAGAGTCGAAGCTAAATAATAGGAACCTGTGTGTGGTAAGGTAACTGCGGAGAGCAGCGATGGTGACGGTGGCGGTTGGTAGCTCAGGTATGATGATTATTATTATCATCATTATATGACTCTTTGTAGGTACCAAAAAAGTCGGTACCAGCAGCCGAAAATGAATTCATCAGAGGGAAGCGCAGTGGTTGTGCGGCGGAGTTGGAGATGCTCACTCAACGCAGAGAAACATCATCATCGTCATCATGATCATCAGTTCGTTTCAATATACACGCTATTTTTACAAGGAGGGCAGTATGTACAAAATAAACTAAACAACAAGCATTTTCTTCATTGTTGTTTGTTGTTTCGCTTTGGGAAACCAACAGATGAAAATTCCAGAAGAGGATCGGATCCAGTGAGAAAAGCGTCTCTTCTAGTAGAGAGAGATAGAGGTAGCAATAACAAGTTTGTAAACTTTGCAGTTGTCGTTGCTGCTGCTGTTATCTAAAAGACTGTAGTGTAGCTTCCAGGTTTTGTATTTTTATGAATATATCGTGATTATATGAAAATTTCTGATGAAAAGAACAGGCTATCATTATGCAATGTACATGAAAAAAGGGAAGAGGAGAATGGTAATTATAATACCAAGTCATTACTACACGTTATGCGCATTATTTTGATATAATGGTAATATCACATATCATCGCTACCTCCACCGACCAATATTATTCTATTTTGACTATTAGCACTAAAGGTGGTACTGCAACCGCGACTGTACACTTTCATCTTCATCATCTCCCCGTGGATAGAGTGTTACTTGATAATACAATAATCTTTCATTATTCCTTACTTTACATTGCATTATTAATAAAAATAATAATTATATCTGCCGGTATCAATGTCTGCTGGATATTATCCTTTCGAGTAAATGGAATCATTATCATGAACATCATCAAGATATGACTACATGTTGGTTGGTGGTGATGGTGGTGGTGGTGGCGGCACAATGCTGGCATTACAGGCGTGTATTGTGAGTAATAATGATATCTTGATTTCGACTAGTTACCACCTTTTCCTTTTTTCTTCACCTTTTCCCGAAACGAAAGGCATCTCGCCGTGCTCGCCTTTGTTCGTCAGCATCATCATGGTTGCACACACAGTGTGTGTGATGAAAGTCAAGTCTGCTGCCTGGAGTATAAATTACCACAGAGGAGACGCATGAGTGAGCGAAAGAAACAGTTTCTTTAATACATACATACATATACAATACACATGTAAATACACATCTATCTGCCTACCGGGTATAACCACTTATTCTACTTATACTTGTAGCGAGAGTAGAGAAGATTAACACTACTGGAGTGCGGGTATTGTGAAGATTTGTTATTACTGATACCGTCAATCAATTTAAGCGGTTGGTCGTCGGTCCTAGCATTCTTCCCGGTTCCCACAGTAGGTCTAGTCAGTAGGTCTTGCCGGCGTGGCAAGTAGCCAGAATGCGTTTTTAATTAATTAAAGAAAATGCCTAAATCGATTCGTAAGTAATGATAGCGGTGGGGGGATTATGGCGACAAAAATGATGGGATAATGGTAAGTGGCGTAGAAAAACATGAACTGATGCGTTTTTCCATAAGCTCAAGCTGCATACAGAGGATATATGGAAACTTGCTGTTTTCTACTGTGACAAGGACATGAGTGCCAGTTTCCCGTACATTTTAAAAACTGGTAATATATATCGTCACGTTCGTGGCAATTCTGCAATAAAGCACGGAAGCTACTAATTGTAAGGATTAGAATAGACTGTGTAATGCATATTCAAATGATATTACAAGTGCTTTGTCACTTCTGACAGAAATTATACATTGCCTTCACCG
>JAHZNE010007612.1:0-23636 GCA_027744055.1 Callyntrura sp. NNG-2020 | reverse complement strand
TACTATGCTAATGATGGTTAATAGATCGATACGCATGCACAAGTCACATGCTGCAAGTATATCTCGCTGCTAGCTCATTTTCCCACGGCTGAACAATCACAAAATGTAGCGCTTGCCTACCCACCCAGGAAGGTGTAGTAAACTACCATTTTGGAAAATTCAACTCCATCAATGCATAACGTAAAGTTCAAGCAAATCGCTCTCAGACGTAAGAAGTAAATGGTCTTGAGACTGATAAGTAGGTATATAACAATGTGTGAGCATGCACATGCACATGTGCTTAAAAATAGGTACGTAATTATGATATGGCAAATAGTACATCCCACGTGTGTATTCATATATAGTTTAGTTTGATAGCAAGAAATTATACTGCATCTGCATCTACAATCTAAACTATATTCAATACAACCTTACATACATTGGGAATCTTCCGGTGATATTGGCATTCCCCCACACCACACCGACACCATACTTTTTTTTATGAAAGGTCTCATCGCACGCTGCAAGCATGCTTGTAAATGAATTTTTCATATCGTATCGTACAAAACTGTTTCTTGTGCGGTGCACACAATGTCGGCTCATTAAAATGTTTATTTATAATTTTAAATTTATAATGAGTTTTAGCATTGTGTTTGTGATTTATGTTAACACAATATAACAATTAAAGCACTGATAGCACTGCTGTTCATTCCACGTTTACTGACAAATCAATAATTTATAGATGATAAGTACTCTAACGTTAAGTTTTTCAAGTTCAAGGTTATCTGTACGTATTTATTGAATAGGCTTTGACGCACACTCATTTTTTATTAAATTATTACCACTATTATATTTACGCTTGGTAGTTTTGAATCTCATATTTTAGTTGATGAGCGTACAAAAAACAGACGCCACAAATTGAATCGTTATTTTACTATATGCTTGCGTATATCTGTACACACAGACACATATTCATTCACCAAGTAAAAGATGAAGATGTTGATGATGCTGAATGAAAAAGGAAATTAAAAAGGTTTTTCGTCATTGAAAAATTATCCTTGGTTGATTGCGGTTCCATATAGAATGAATGCGGGATTAATAGGTTATAAGAAAGAAATATCCAATCTTTTAATTCTGTTGTGGGTACGTCTTTATTACACGTGAAGACCATATATATACTACATATATAAGCAGGCACCAACTCGTGTTGTCTCTCGTTATTACCTGACTTGTGTACCGTATTACTACTCCCACAAAAAAGTATCAGAAACGGTATAGTTCACAGAGTAGTGGATGGATCATCATCTTCTTCGTAATGATCACCAAGATTCTCTTACTCCCCTGTTGACTATGCACTCGTACACTACTCCACTCTCTTCTGTCTTCTCGGATCCTCTTTTTATCTTTATTGAAATATGATAATGAATGAGAATGGATGGCTTGTCATTTGTTTCATGTCGTTTATAGAGATATCCCCATAAATCGGTGTCAAAGTCAAAAAATCTGTTGACATCCCAAACTTCTCTCTTGCGTTATATACTTCTGTGTATCCCTATATTCTGTCTCGGTCTCTCGGCTTCTCTTTCCAAAAAGAAAAAGGCTTATTTTATTTGTTTTATAAAACTTCTTAGGCAGTATTACCGGGTGCCGCGGCTAGCCTAGAGGAGTAAGGAACGCCTCCCCTTATTTTAAACCTTGTTTTCATTATTGACGATTTTGGTAGTGGTGGTGGTGATGGCTGTTGCTCGTTAAGTTGTATTATCATTTTTTCTACTCAAATAGAAATGGATAGCTGTGGTGGATGGTAGTAGATTCAGTGGATTGTTTCACGGGATGTCTTTGTTGTTCCTGTCATGCTGATCCTAGGGTGGATGATGCGCCAAAGTCAAAAAATGAATCTTACATAACAACATGCATCCAAAACCAAACGTCAACCGCGATGAAATCCAACAGCTCAATTCCTTCGAAAGTATTTTTTTGCTCTTCTTCGAGTCGTCATCTTTTTTGAGTAGATGGTGAGATCCGACACATATTCGTGGTCTTTGCTGGTGTAATATGAGAAGGAAGGGACGCTGCCGCCGTATCTTGGACAATGACAAATGCCTGTCAAAGTGAGATGTACCTACTCGGATATGCATATTACTGACACATCCTCTTCTTCTTTATATAACCCCTTCATTTGAGCTTGTTGGCAATTTACAAAATCGAATCTGGGAGCTTTATTTTTACATATGATTTCCATCCATCTCATTTTCAGTTTAGCATACGTTTCATTCAACCTTCAACCACTTTAGTGTGTTTTGACTTATGTTAAAAGACACGGCATTTATTCCGCGTTCTGGAACAAAAGTGTATAGATAGGTATATCTATACACTTTTGAAAATAAGATTCATAAGTATATGATGTACACTACACGAAACACTGTATGTGCGAGCTCCTTCACTGCTCATAATTTCTATAAAGTTGTATGATTTTTTAAAGTTGATGACAGGCGACATGATACAATCATCATCATTTTCTCGAACCATTCCCGATGAAATCTTTACTTTTAAGATGACATTTATATTAAGGCATAGTGGTAATTTTTACTTATCTGGCCATATTCATCTTATAATCTGCAAAATCTGTAGCGCTCCGTTCGTGAGAGGGGGCTCAAAGGTGTCACTTTGATTAAATATGAAATGGTATGCCAAACACGCAACAAGCAAGTATATACACAGCTTATTTTACAAAATCTTTCAAGAATCAAGAACATGCCAGCATAAATATATACTAGTACCTAGACCAGAGTCTTTAAACAGACTCACTTCCTGTGCGTAGCCGCCCCGACATTACTCATACTTTTCTGTGTTAGCTGAGCAGAAGAAAGAAAACCCGTTAAAAAGTTAGAAAAGAAGAAGATCGTGTTACTTAACAGCTCAGCGCAACGGAATCTCCCATGTCTCCTGTCTCTAGCAACAAGATAAGCTTTAAGTATAAGAACCATTCAGTTTGTTAAGGGGAAGGAAAACTGCAAACAAAAACGACATTGTATCCCTCACATTTCTGAATATCTTCACTCACAGGATGAGTCTGCTGTTCATGAACTCTGCTACTTGATTTGACTTTTTAAATGACACAACAAGTCACCGTGTCATGTCAAACTGTTACTGGTGGTACTAGTGTTGGGCTGTCATTTTCGTCTCAACTTTTTGTGTTCTTAAGAGTTTTTTTTTTTCACGCATGACGATAATAGAATGCTTTTTGGCTATACGGCGGACGCGCAAGCAGTAAAAGTAACACCTAAAAAACACAATCTTCAATTTATTATAACTACAACCAAAATACACAAGAGACATTCTGAAAAGGAAGTTGAGTTGAGTCCACGTTATATTCATATACCATTTTTTATAATTAAGATTTCCATTAGGTAGCGTAGTACACTTTGTACATGACTGATTTTGCCTCTTCAATCTGAGACACCGTCCGTCCGTTAGTATCGTTTTGCCCAAAGTGTATACATCTTCATTATCATAGCTAGTATAGAGGATCTCGTCACTAGTGCAATCGCTGCAATTCTGGATCTGGTTTTGGAGTCCCGTAATTCAACGGTTATCCGAATCGCAAATATTTTTACCTCAGTTGTAAGTTGACATACATGTTGATGGAAATGTTATTTTATTATGGCGCACCTAACGATGACTTTACTATACAGTTGAATTTTACAGGATTTACTTTATTTTCCAGCCTGTTTTCCAATTAAATTGCGATAATAGTGGCCCCAACAAAATTTTCTTGACAGACCCATTCAGGTCACTAAAAACTCTTTAATTGTAATTTCTAAAGGAATTTAAAATTTGTGCTTTTATACATCAAAGCTACCTATTTAAATTTACAACGAACTAGTTATTATGAATGTTTAAAACGCCAAAAATAGTCGGCAACGATATATTACAGATAAATGCTAATACCCCTACGGACCAAAGGGAAAAAAGTTTCGTCAAAGGAAAGTCAGAGAAGAGGATCAACAGCAAAGACCAGAGTACATCACAACTTTTTTCAGAAGGGAATCCGGGGTGTATAGATCTGCCGTGATGCTGAGACTGTCTGTGTTCACCAGTATATAGTAATTTTTGACATATGCGTGACACATGGCACATCACATCAGTTTTATGTCAAACAAGCACTGCTCTTTATTTCCTATCCATTTAACTCGTCTTGCGCTATGCGCCGGGAGAAAAACTTTTCCTCCATCTGCCTTCGATTTCTCTCTACGTGAAACTTTTCTTTCTTCTTTCATTCCACGACGGAAAAATGTTATCTCAAACATGTAATATGGTATGTGTGCGTGTGAAGTCAGTTCCCCTGTGAGCCGTACAACACTCACTCGTCTAGAATGATATCAGTGTCACCTCTCCATTTTTTTCACTGTCACAATCAATTTCTTCGTAATCATGCTCTCAAGATGATGATGACGATGAAGAGGGCACGGCAGCGGTGACGATGTCGGCGAGAAAAGGATAATAATAATAATAATAATCACGATAATGTTAATAATAAAATGATAATTCTAATCTGAAAAAAAGGCAGCTAGGAACCGTTTGTTAATAACTGTCTGTGAGTGACTTCATCATCGTGATACAATTCTATGTCTGATGTCACGTTTTATGGAATGTGATACTCTGTAAATGGCAAAAGTGTGACAGACGAAAAAGTCCTTTATGAATGATGTCACATTTTATTTATTCATACATTCATTTGCCAAAAAATGAAAATAATCACAAGGAAAAAGCACTTTCCTTGTTCTTGCATTACTGGTGTCAGTCATGTGCCAGATTGAAAACAAAGATAATTATCATTATCGGTATTATAAAGAGTACTTGCGTCAGCCAGCACCACCACCACACCACCAACACTGTATGTATTGCTTTGCTAGAGATCCAGCTGGAAGAGATGATGACGGGGAAACTGATGAAGCACACATATAACCACGGCAAAGTGAACATTTTTGTCAAAACGTCACCATGCGAGTGGGGCCACCCTATCTGTCTCACCCACCAAATGATATCTCATCTGACACATTCTTTCTCTTTCTCCCTCTCCGTTTTTCTCTCCGGGTGAACAATAAAAGAATTCATAAAAAAGTAAAGGTGTCTGTTTTGTAAGGCTGCTTACATTTTATTTCTACTTTTATTGTACATTTTTTTGAAAACTCCTCATTTTTATTGTCATTCGAGGGAACCTGTTCACACTTTTGGAACAATAGAAAAACGTGAATGATACTCGGATGACGCTGACATTCGGTTTACTTGTGGGAACTTGTAAATGTGAAAGAATGACTGACCCCAGTGATGGCAATGAATAAGCTAGCGCTGATCGTTTATATAGGAGGTAAAGTGACGGAACTCCTTCAACAAAGTGTCCACCTAATTTTTTGATGGCCGATAACGCAGCATCGGTGATCATACTACAACGACCAGGGAAATGTCTGTGGGACCACGACCACACCGTCTAAAAGTGTGATTTCAATCGGGTTTTATTGTAGTAGCTGTATAAAGCGCATTACCATATCGTGGAATGATAGGGATTCAAATCAGATTTGTTCTCGTGAAATTCACCACCGTATACCTGGAATATTTTCAGACTATCTGAGATCTGTTCAAGTATGTCCCTGGTAGTTTTATTTGGAGTACGAGTACAAGCACTGAAAATGTGTATTCTATCCCCTATCAACAATCAGCATAGCATCGTCAAATACCAAAGGAAACTTTACAAACGTATACAACACTACGATACTACCTATTTGAAAAAAAAACAGTGGAAAATATGCTATATTCAGTTTTTAATCTGCTTCGCATCTTTTCTTTTTTGGTGTGGCGTGTAAATGTAAATACTGCTGTGTGGCGTGACCATAACTGAATTATTTAAATGGAATGAGTACACAAGAGAAAATTTAAAATTCCTTTGCATCTGCACAACTCTTTATATCCCCTCCTTTCGGACGACTTGCACTGTATAGCTAAATACCTGCATACAACACACATGGAACAATAATGTAATAATATCCTATTCACCAGCAAAGCACACAAAACATTCCTTAAATGTCCAATTTTATCTATTTTTTCTCCCCTTTCAACCAACGCGCATTTTCTATCACCGGTGACCAGCAACATTACGTCGCGTCGCGTCCGCGTCGTCGTCGTAGCCAAGTTGACTTTTGGATGGACAGATGGATACGCATCTCTCTTGGAAGATCCCTTTTGCGCGCTGCTCTCTCTCTCTCTCTCAATTCTGGAAATGTTCTTATTATGGTGAGATTCTTCTTTTTTACGTCAGGAAAGACCAACAGGGAAATTCTTACGGCAATGATCATCTTGATCATTCCTTCATTTCGTGTGTGAAAATCTCACTTGCCCATAACGCCATATTATAATGCAAGTACGTAAATTTCTTCTTGTGGTAAAAATGGTAATCTCGACATTATCATCATCATCAGCATCATCATCATTCTCATCAATACAAAACGATACGTTGTAAGATTTCCTCTTTGGATAATAATAGGACGATGGGAACATTCCAGTTATGGGCTTGACTTTCTTAAAACCAAACTAACTGCAGGATTAAAAGATACATACAGCCGGGGTAATCATATTATGCATTTATTATTATTGTTTCGAAAAAAAAAGTTCATCTAGCTTTCAAATCTCATTTTTCCTTTCTCTAATCCTTTTGAGCTTTTAAGTCCGATTACTGCTAGAGACAAGATCCCTTGAAGGTTCATTGCCTTATCGGTTGGTGAGTGTGGAAGGTACGGCAAAGTGAATTGTCGATGACTCCATCAAACATCCTACCAACCGAACCCTTCTTCCTTTGTACATTTTTTAAAATAGCTGCGATACGATTTACGATAATCACTTGCGTTCTTTGCTCCTGTTCGTCTCTGGCATCCTCTTTTTTAGTATTTTAATGCTTCAAGCGCTGTGATAATGAACAGTGAAAATTATGATATGACGAAACGAGCCATCACATTAGAGCTACCTTCCTCAACCAGGTTTCATTCTTTTCGTAGTCATTCGTGCCTAAAACAGAAAAAAATGGTACGAGAAAATGTAGTTTATGAAAAATGATTTCCTGATATGTAATTAGCTTTCTTCCTTTTGACTGGCTGCTGCTGCTGCTGTTGCTGCATGCTACAGAGAGCAATGCTGCTGTGCTGATGGGAAAAATAAAAGGCATATTGCTACCGAACAAGAAAACGACGAAACAGTCAAAAGAACGGAACATTATGAACCGTGTAGAATACAATGTACACACAGTGAACGCACACATGTTACAAGACACTAAAAGTTAATGCACTGTATCTTCTTTAATATATATTAAGTGAAGACTTGATGACTGTGGTTTTCTGCTTTGCTTCCTTCACCTTGACGTAAATCATCAAAGAAAAAGCATATGGTACGCTTTTGTTCGTCATACAAAGCTGGAGAGAGAGATGAGACAGAGACCAAAGCAAAGGAGTGAAACAACCGTACCCAAAGAGAAATATCGCAAGTCGCACATTCCCCCATACAGCAACTGTGCGCCCGACAGCAACTTCACTTTACTTGAACTTAGGTACATATATACCCCTATGCTGTAAGAAAATATCTCATTTTTACGTACGACACCCCAAAATGTTTTAAAATGAATTTCGTCACAAAAACGCAATTTTCTTGAGGTGTTCATTTCATTCAAATGTAAGTCAGCAAGAAAGCGTACGTTGATCGTTACTTGTTCTTTTTTCAGCACCGTCAGTTGCACAGCAGCAGGAGATGGGCAGAGGCGTAATCACCAAAAAAGAGCTTCTTTAACTATCCAAATACTAATTAAAGTGGAAGTTAATGAAATGTTGGCTGTTTGAATGAGGGGAAAACGTGAAGGATAAAAAAAGAAAAAAATGCATAAGCAGAAAAGCAGGTAATACAGTGGTTATTTTAATGGCTTATATAAGACATCATCGTCATCATGATCATTATCCATTTCCCCTTTTGTTCACAGACACACACTAACATCCCTTAAGAGTTTTACATCAGCCTACTTTGTTCTTCAGCAACTTAAATTATCATTATTGCTTGCTAGAATTGCTACTTCTTTTTTCTCTCTCTCTCACTTGCCTACATAGCTACCATACATCTTATCTCATCTTTCGAACCGCTTTATTTTTCTGTGTGTGTGTCGTCGTCGTGAAGTTTTTTACTTTTTCGGGATCTTGTAAAAAGAGTAAGCTTTTTTGTACTCATTTGATGTATTTATGAATGTAAAAAAGTTTAAGGACGCTCCTGACGACGACGATGATGATGATGATCCTGGGGATGATTAGAAGAAGAAAAACACAAAGGAAGAATAGAAGGAAAATGTGTGGTTTTGTTTTTGTTGTGGTCTTGTGGTGGTAGAAGGGTTTGGGAACGATGAGAATGAGGCTGATGATTTGGTGGAGATGCTGCCTACGATAATAATGATGACGACAACGGAACTGTGCCCAGAGAATATTGAAACAACACAGCTACTTACATTACCCACGTGCATTTATCCTATTGTAGTAAAACTGTAAGAACATTGTATTACAAGTTGTAAAATGGTAATAATGAAGTAAAAAAATACAAAGTTGTAGTGGGAAAGGAGAGAGAGAGAAAAAAGGGTAATTACAATTTTGCTCTTCTCCATCTTATTATTACGCGATGCTACTTCTTACTTTACTCTCTTTTGGTAGTTTTGGGAGCTGTCATGTTATTCGGTTTTGTTTAGGTTTTTTTATAAAGTTTTCAGTTGTTCTTCTCTCGTAATTCTTTGTTTTGTTTCTCATTTACTGGCAGTATAGCCGCGGAAATGGCAGGCACGACGAAAAAGAAGAAAATGCTACAATGGGGTAGGAATTGGGACTGTGATAATGATAATAATAATAATAATAATAAGCTATCTCACATTTTGGTTTTGCCAATGGATCGTGCCTAATGACCAAAAGTACAAAGGGAAAACAAAAAACCACAAAAAATGCAAAGAGATTCTATTCATTTTTGTTTCTTTTATTATGTGTAGTCAGTATGCTCTGTGTTTTATGCTCTTATCTTTTCAACAATAATTTCAAGCTTCTGTTACGTTTTTGCTTTGACTCTACCTACATGTTACCCCGGCTATTCACCCACTCACAATGTGTGGTAGGGTAGACAATATATACATAAATGCATACTGCATACGTGTATAACTATACAGTGGCAGTTTTCAAACAAAAAGACAGTCATCGTGATGACAAGGCTACGAGTCACTTGGGTAAAAAGATATTTCGTATTTATTTCGCTACTGAAAGCAAGATGAGAAGAACCGTACAGCACAGTATCGCTGACGTTGATACAAATCACAATAAAAAATAAAGCTTATTACCTATTCAAAGCGGAATGGTAATGCTGGAAGAGCTGACAAATGTATCTATTATACCGTCAGAAATGCCATTTTATTTTACTATTTGAAATTCCAATTTTTCTTTAATTACAATCGTCTTCTTTACAATTCTCAAGTCTAGGTTTTACATCGATGTAACCTTGCATCTTTAAACGGAATAATACGTTTGTAGAAACCACTACGAAACACGTTATGTACGATCATTAATGCCTTGAAAATCATCGCTGATGTGATAAGTATCCCAAAATAGACGGAACTTTATTAGTTTTAAAATACAATAAATTCCAAATCGCTTGGTCATGTCTTGTCAGGTCAAAGTGTCAACGATGACAATGTATAGCTTTTTAATTCGGATTTGAACTCCACACCAAATACGTACCATTTGGGTATTTTCATTTTTGTGGTTGTTTCGTAAAATAATTTTCCCCCAGAATGTGTTCCTCCACAAAGCCCTCTCACGTAATGCTCCTCTCCGTTTACATATTTGTAGGGTAAAAATGATGATGCTAATCATGTACGCTCACGATGACAAAAAAGGCAGTATATTTTCGTGTATACATATTCCTTTCACATAAATTCAAGTAAACTGGCAAAGAACAAATACGGAGATCACATATACCCAGATGCGTAAAATACCTACTACTGACGACCTATATATAATATATTCACCAAAAATAAAAGCTGCCAATCCACGCGCATATGTATGTATTTTTCGTTAACAGTCAGCAGCAAGAACGATTCAAAGAAGCGATTATATATTTTTTGCCTTCGTAAATAGGCAGATCCAGGGTTTTAAAAAACAATCTCGCCTGTCGTGCTCCTGTCTTACAAGTTTCCTTAAAGAAAAGAAAACGCGTCTTTTGGACTACACCACACAATATATTATTATTCTTGTATCAGGCTCATCGTCGTAGCCGTCGTCGTCTTCGTCGTCGTTGTATGAATGAAAAGGAGAATAACTATCAACGCGCAACTGCTGCTGCTGCTTCTGCATCACGAAGAGATTTTGCCTTTAAAAGAATTTAGACTAGGCACAGATTTTATGCCATAAATCACCCTTCCAAACAACAGGAATATTTATGGGAAGCATCATCCTCTTGCACACACGCCATACGTTCCTCTCCTTGTTACAACTCACACACGGAGAGAGAAACGAGGGAGAGAGAGAGAGAGATAGGTTAACTCCAAAAAATCTTACTTGGCTTGTTAGCACAAAATTCATTTGAAATCTTACTTTTATGCATGACTGTGTACTATTTACATGATGATGGAATAAAAAAAACATTCTGGAATGGAATGCGTGTACCAACCGTATGCAATACCCAGGAAAATCAGCCTTTTTATGCGGTGCAATCTAAAAAAGATCATCGTGGTATAAGTACACCATTTATCTTCACTCTCTTCTGTTTTGTCTTCGTTTTAAATTTTACATAATAATTGCTATTTGGATGCCATTAATCCAAAATTTTGCCCAAATTTGGGAGAAATAAGCTTCTCGTTAGGGGAAAAAAATTTAATTTTTATGAATTGTGGAGTGGTGTGCGTAGCATTACTTGTCAAAAAGCGGGCCAAGAAGAGAAACATTCGATGTGGTTGTGTAGTACAAGTACAGCTTCTTATATTAGCTCCTCATATGAGCATCTTCCCAATTGGGCCAGCACATTGGGCACATACGGTTTATTTCCAAATCTGTAGATAGAATAAAAAAATACAATTTTTATTTGGTGGTGGATTCCTCTGTTCTTTTCTAGATTCTGTACATTTAACGTCTCATAAAGCGTCAAACTGACACGAGTAGCAATTTCAGACTTTCTAACTGAAAAATAAATTTCAAGCTTTTTTCTCTCGTTTGTAACGGTCATTCACGATAATTTAATAAGGAAACGGACAGTTATTCATTTACTCACTTATCGTTAGTTGCTTACTATACTACTCGCCTTTTGCACACACCCGTAACTAATACACACGCTGTTACGTACAACGGCACTAAATATTATTATGTTGGTAGCTGCTACTAGGTAGTATGTGTATTGTGGGACCGTGTACCGGTATAACGTACGAAACGAAAGGATTTATTCGACATTTTACGACTTTTTTCTCGAAATAATAATTCTTCACACCGACACCACCACACGATCGTCTCACCTTTCGCCCATACCACCATGCTATTTACCAACCCCATCTGAAAACCGTTTAAATTTGTATGAGCTCACATACTTTCACAAAAATACGTATTACAAGCAGATACATCTATTATAAACGCACCTTTTGATAAAAGAAATAGCAAGCTGTGTATTCATCTGTAATGGAATCTCACATTATTATTTTGTCCGTCGAAGGCGAAAGAGAGAGGAGAGAGAGAGAGAAAGGAACGCAAGCAAGTAACAAATAATAAATAATGATCACTCGCTGCACAGACAGTTGTGCTGAATGGTTTATTGCTCTCCGGTCACCAAATCGCAATTACGTCAGGTGCTACTGGACTTTGCACTTTTAAATACAGAAGAAGGAAAAAACACGTGTGTAATAGAAAAAGAGAGAAGCCAGCAAGTTGAAGCTGCAGCAGCAATTTGCAATGATAAAGGGGGATGATGACGGTCGGTTAGAAAGAGAGAGAGAAGCTGGGCAGAAAAAATTAGTAGTAAAATTGCCATTATATTTTCCATTTATTATAAAGAGACCGCGCTTACAGCTTTAAAAGGTAGAAAATATACGGCGTCTCCCATCAAGGGTCAAAAGTCGTTTGATTCTTAATGGAATATCTATTAAAGAAGAAGAAAAAATGGAAAAGGGGAGAATGGCGATGATAAAAGTTTTTTTTTCAAGTTGAAGGAGAAAAATAGCAGTAGCGAAAAGTTGAAACTGCGGTAGCCACGTAGTATATCAAACTTTATGTTCATTATTACACACAGCACTACATCATATCGCTAATAATATTACATTAAATTACAAGGAGCAAGGTTAAAAGATTGACAGGCGAAAATCATATAATCATTTGACAAGAGGAAAATGAGAGAGAACAAAATCTTGTCTGCACGGCACTAATCCCAGCATAAAAAGAGGTCAACAATTTTCGTCCGCTCAAAGTCTTAAAATGGATATTTGATTATTATAAACGGTCACATGTCTTCAATAAATTATCTCGTTAAAACACTCTTGTCAGCAGTTCACTTTAATAGAAAATAATAAAAATAAATATCAAATCAGAGAAAAGTTCAGCGGGAACATTGCCTTTTAAGATTAGCAGCAATTTAATATTATTATTATTATTATTTAATCAATTTCTACGGTTCTTACCCGTTTCCCCTTTATATTCCGGATTTTAATAAAAAGTGTCTCTCTGATTTTATTTTGTGAAAAATCAACGAAGCGCAATCACCAGTCGCCGCCGGGACAAAAAAAATGTAACTAAAAACGTATGCTATCCTCATTCACATATCAACAAGATATTACTACTGATAATGACGACATCTCCTCTCGATGGCCAGTGTTCTTTAGCAGCAGTCACTTCCATTTACCAGCTCAAACTGATACCGTCAAAGTCCTTTGAAAACGTTTCATGGGATTTTTTTTGCTCGTAAAACAGCACACCACTCACCGAGCGCCTTTATAAAATATGATCATCATGAGGAATCTAACTGTTTTATGATTAAGCGTATAACATTTGTTAAAGTATTAAAAAATAGAGAGAAATTGATGATGACAGTGTGATTTTTTTCAAAAAGCTTCCTTATACACATGGGCTACTTTTTTTTAGTCTGCCCTTAACCAACCGTGTGTGCTCGCACAGCGAGTAAAATTTTTTAACATTGTTTGATTTGTTTGCTTTATTCCATTGTTTTTATCACTCGATCACTCCTAAAAAGAGTGCCGTGCGCCGGCGTATTGCGGTGCGATATCAGCAAAAAATGAGGATAATGCTGAGAAAAGTCGCTTTTACGAGGTGAGGAGCAAACAATGGCGGATAAAAAAATCCTAAGACGTACCTTGTCGTGCAGACAAAACCCATAAGTCTCTACACACGTCGGTTATATTGCGTTGTGGTGGTCACTACTGCTACCTCTGACAATCACAGCGGTCCATTTTCTATTATCGTAACTCAGAAATATTGAAAGTCCCTTGAAAAAATGTATTGTAGGCTACATCATCGTTGCTTAATCCAATAAAAAATACTCTTCGTCTATTTATTGACGCGTACGATACGATGACTGACTATATGAGTGACTATACAGACAACGACGATGACGGTTCTACTATCTTCAATATGGCATACACACACACATCTGGGAGTGAGAACAGAAAACATGTAGTAAATGATCGACTAACGTCAATATTCCTCCAGGGGAATCATGAAAACACCATTTTCATTATCCTTTCTACTCAGACGAACATTAAAATAGACAAAAAATGTCTTCGAGCCTATTTTTTTAGTAGAAAATGCCACAAAAATGATTTAATGCACATCGACAATTCGACAGGTATTTTTTGGTAAACATGGTTGATGCTGAGCTGTTCTTATTGAACTAGAAATGTGTACACATTTTTTGAGGTAGTGCCTTGGTTGTAGGTAGGAGACTACACGCCAATAGAATTTCTTTTACTGCAATCATGCCGATAATAACATGTAATTTTACGTGTGTAATTTTTTTCTCTCTGCGTACCATAGGAATTGGACAGAAAGCCCTCAAGTGGTTTCTCCATTTCTTGTTGTTTGGTATGTATAAGCTGTACTGCTTGGCGGTTGCTGCTGTAAAGGATGACGATCAACAACAACGTTATTATTTTTATTACAACAGGTCTAAAAAACGGCTATAATGTTAATGTATTCCATCATTACTACCCCTACTATCAAAAATGGTTATTCAGCGATGAGAGTTTTTGAACGACGACGACAAAGATTCCTTGCCCCGTGTGATGCTGTTACTGCGATGACGATGATGATCATGATGATGATGACTCGCGGATGTTGTTGAAAATGAAAAGAAGTGAAGACGAGGGAAAGATTTATGAGGAGCAAGTCAAGTCGAGTTCAATCTAAAAAATAGATGTTGTTATTCCTTCTCTCCATCTAATCTGTAATTCCTCTAATTGTACATTCCTCAAATCGGATTTTTTGATTGGTCCACTTCTGTCTATCTCTATCCATCTATCTCACCCCTTTAAATGCTTGCGTACTTCTAGTTGTAGTCTTTTCCCTCTCTCCCCCTCAACCTCAATCGTGTAATAATTACAATTATTACAATTGCCTATATAATATGGCTTGTACTATGTAATTACTATCCGCATTGTTATTACAGATTCTTACTCACCATCGACAGCGTCGTCGTCCTCGTCCTCATCATCGTCATCCCGAAATCGAGTTTTCTTTACAACACTATTGCATGACCACGTATAATGGCGATGATGGCGGTGGTAGTATGCTAATTTTTCCAATATTTTTAATGACTTTAATTTTGGCTCCGAGGTAAAAATATTTAAATGTTTTTCGTCCACTAGATATCCCATTTAGTTTTTTCTCTCGCTGTTTATTGTACACGCAAGCAATAAACAATAACGAGCCTGGAGAGAGAGAGAGAGAGAGAGAGAGAGAGAGAGAGAGAGTAAAAAGAGTTTTTTTTTCAAGTTGTTAATTTTTCTTCCCATACACACTAATGCATGCACAGGTATTATTATGTACCAAAAAGCTATTATAATAATTTCGTATTTAATTCCGATTTGTAATAGGTGATTATCCATTCCATTTTCGATTCCTTTGAAACAAAAGAGAAGTTCTAAGAAAATCGGTCCGCTTAAATGGCCAATTTACAACCAAAGCAATTCAAAACTTTATATACATATATATCTGACAATGAGTTGTTCCGTATGTTTATATATGTGTATGTGTGGAGATGATAAATATAATGAATACGGATGTGCACAAGGCACACAATACTACAATTTTTCGTGTGTAAAAGAACCAGTTACAGTTTATACAGTCAACAACAAAATGTACTGCAAAGTGGCGATCATCTCGAAAAAAGCCAGAGTCTTTTTGCTGCTGCTGCTGCTGCTGCTCTAAACGCAACCTTGCCTGGCTGCCCAAAGGTGATTTCTTTGATTATTATTACTATTTTACATGGTGAAACACTTTAGTGCCCATTTGGAAGGTTGGGTTTTGGCTCACTAAAAAGAAATATACTTTTTTCGTTGATGTTGTTAGTTATGATTATTATTATTGCTTATTACACCGCTGCTCGCTTATAAACTTTCTGTACAACTGCTCTCTCTCTCTCTCTCCCTCTGATGCATTCTCATTTCTCATCATCATTCTCGTGATCACGGTCATATTGTTAGGAACGTTGAGAAACACAACACAATGTATATCAAAAATGCATCACCGCCAACCATCAACACCAAACACACAACCCGTTTCCATTTGACCGGTAAAGGATGGATGGATGGAGTGAATGCAATCATTGGAGTAAATATGAAGATGATTATTATTTCGTTTTACCTTGTGTGTAATGTGTGCTATCCGAACAAAAAAGAACTGAAGAAGATTTCTCAATATTAATATTTTCTTCTGGTCGATTCAGGATATTTTAATGGAGTCCGAGTCCAGATTCCAAAGTGTTTTTCAACATGCATGCTTGCATATATTATTATTACCTGTACGGTGTGTAGTTATATATCTACTGGCTAAGCGGACGACGGTGTGTAGTTAACCTCAAAAATTGTTGTCGAAGATGAAAAATTCTCATTTCCTGAGGCTTCATCATAAAAACGGGGAGTAGTTCATTTTTACGTTAATAGTATTAGTAGTGGTAGTAGTAGCAGAAAGGCAGACCAGAGTTGAGCATTATACACGTATAATTGGTACGTTTGTATATTACCAAAATAATAATGACGATATTGAACGCTTAAGGTTTAAACGGGGAACGAAATCAACGTGAGAGTAGCGGAGAAACCAATTTTTGTTCCTTGATGGCCATTTTAGTCTGCATGTTTATTTTGGACGTTCGTTTTGCCTGGTTTGCTGGTCAAATGTTGTGATTACGTTATTTGACTCTCTGACTGGAGGACGGAGGACGAGGAACAGAAAAAAAGTCAGTTAATAAGGCTATTATTACCTCTACAACCGCTTTCATTCGTCGCCAATAATAATTATGAAATCAGTATGCCCTTGTTCGTGTCGTTGATGGTGAGATGAATACAAAATTACAACTTTATGTAAATTACCACGTAGAAGAAGAAAAAAATATTATTTACCATCACACACACCACCACCAAACCATCACCAGAGGGAAAGGTGCTGTTTGTTAGACGGGGAGAGGGAGACCGAGACGTCCAGCAGCAACAGCCAGTAAACTTTTACCTACCGAAAAAATTATTTAAAAAATAGTAGCATGCTGCTGTGAGTCGAGTGTGTTTTCAGATTAGTAAATCGATTCAATAATAGTATGCTGGTCATATACGCACATTCATCTTTTGAAGGCCCTCCGTATTTCATTTTATTCACGGTGTATCTGCAGAAACGGACGAAACGAGATCACGCTCGTTTGCTCCTTCAAGTTCAATTTCAATTTTTACACTTTTGCATGCAATACCTATTACCTCATTCCGTCGTGGTCTAATAAAAAAATGTATATACATTTTGTGTGTGTACTACTATCATCATCATCAGCAGCAGCAGCACAGGTACTAGGTTCACTAAACATGAAATTTTTTTTTACAAGACAGAAGCAAACTAAGCGAGCAAGTCGATGAACAACGATAACCTGTCCAGAAAAATAAAACATTTTTTTCCTTTTGCAGGTTGCTTTACACGGAAGGCATATTGTATGCACGGCCAAGTGAAAAAGCAGCAAAACACTGTTACGTCCATACTTTATTGACCAAAGAGATACTCATCAAACCACCCTTTTTTGCTGTTGCCCCACCTGACAATTTTAAAATCTACCTACCTACATGCATAATAAGCAAAAATGCACACAAGACAGAAAAAAATGCGTACAATCATAAAATATAAAAATTTGGACAAGTCATGGATGCTGTCTTGTTTAGGACACTGATAGTGTGGCAGGTTTAGGGGAAGGAGGATAATATTTTAGAAAGGACGAAAAAATGTAAAATATGCAAATAATAAGGTTATTTCATATATGAATTAACACGTGAACACACGCACATACACGATAGGATGATGCTATATGTGGGGGTTAATCCATTCATTTGATTCTAGTCCAATATGTCCAATTCATCCTGGCTTAATGATGGTGAAAAATTCCCGACATGAGCAAAGAGAATGATTACAATGATCACGGAATTTTTTTCTTGATTGAAAATATATGTTTGTTTAGAAATCTCTGAATTGAGTGCATTCCAGGTTGATTGTTATATTTGAGTGTGTGTGTGTGTGTGTTTGTGTGTGGCGTGCCCAACCAATCTCTGTAAAAATATATATGGCCCAGTCCTCCTTAAAAAACTGCCCAACAACAGAACAACCAACCACTAAAATGCACACAAATAGGAGTGAGATAGAGAGAGAGAGAGGAGGCAGACATCATTCATTTTTCATTTATGTGGTGCACGCATCAATATTACTATATTTTATGCCTATTAATCGAATTAGCGCATTTGCATGCAATCAAGGTAGGTAGGTATGCATTGATATGACGTTGACCGTGTTTTTGTTTCTGTATTGACTACACGGTTTGTGTGGGGCTTGTTATTTTGATTGGTTGAAGGAAAAGAAAGAAAGAATGTTTTAAAATTCCCTTTGGATTTTCAAATTGACTTATGTCGTGCTGAACATTTTTGTCACGATATTCATACGCAACGCAATCGACCTAACACACACACAAACACAATCAAGCAGCGCCAGCTCTGCATACACAATATATATCTGCCTGCATGATCTTGTTGGTTGGTGTTATTAGAAAATACGATAACGAAAGATGTATTTAATTAAAATGAAATTAGGCTCGTAGGTACACGATACACGTAGGTATTTTTATAGTGTACACAAATGGGGATGTTTTCGGTTATTGGAATTTTTTTCTGTATTTTCCCTCCAAATTATCCAAATAACTTGAATTTGCAGTTAAGTAAAAATCCCACATCTCTGGTTCATTACCAAAAATCATGATGCAGTGATGATAATCATCTTTACTATCACCGTTTGAAGGGAAATTACTATTATTTGCACAAAACAGTAAATTAACTGGATAGCCTAGAGTAAGAAAGGAACTAAGCTCAATAGAATATCACCATGTGCAAAGCAGCTATACCAGCGAGAGAGAGAGAGAGAGAAAGGGGTGCTGAGGGATGAATGGCTTTTAGATTTGAAAATTATCAAGCATGCCAAAAGGCATGAAAATATTTTCTCTTGATGAAATAATGAAAATCCAATGATGATGATGCTGATGATGAGAATAACTAGAAAAAACATGCCATGATGTTGTTGATTATATGATGACTAACTTCATCATCATCTTCGTCGCCTACTATCAACCACCACCACCACCACCACCAGAAGAATCAGGAACCTGGTTTGGTTGGAATAGAAGCTGCAAGAACGCCGTGAATATTATATTGAAGTTATTGATTAAAATACATGTACAAATATACTTTAGTTGAAAACACTTAAGATTTTAAACAGAATGCTATATATACATACCTATGCACACACACTCCAACATGGCATGTTTAGTTTTTTGATTACCAAAACTCCTCATATGTGCCTATACGTCCTTTCTTATTCAGCATAAAATTTACAAAAAATAAAAAAGATCTGACGACTGGTTTTTTTAGTGTTGGTACGTACAGTCGTCATAATACATTTAGTCCTACATGACTTTGTTGCTTGCCTGCTTCATTGCTTTGCCTTCGGTAAAATTTAATTTATTTGCAAATAATCAAGGTTGGCAGGTGCATGCAGGTGCAGCAAGACACAAATATGAGTAGTATACACACACACTCTCTCTCACACAAGAACAAATTCTTTTTTCGAATCAACTCAAACCTTCTGGACAAAAATGTAAAAATGCGTTACATTAAAAAGATGAAACAAGAAAACTGAAAAGGGAATTAGCCGTAGCAATAACTTTTTACTCACAAAAAGTACAAATGAAGGTAAAATGGTTTGAGGCGTTGAAATCATGTTCTTCCACTTTGTTTTTTTACGCTGCAGTCATTCATCTCTATATTTGTGTTAATGGTGTAAGTAGCCATAATCATCGTAAATTGTCAGCAATCGAAAAGCATCATTTCATTTCCATTAAAGAAAGCCATCCGTAAGAAAACCGACGCGAGCATTGTCATTATCGCGTTTACACTTTAAACGATACCTAAGAAAATGCACTCTATTCCCCTTACACCATCGGCATCATCACCAACAGACTCTTTTTTGCCGAACAATAAGCAGAAAATGAAGAATCGATAACCTTTATCTCCCTCTTCACAGCTCCTTGCATTCATTGCACCTGGATGACTTTCAAAAATTAAACACCTTTTATTTTTATACCATTGCTACATGTCAATGTCAGCCCCACTTCTACAACACTTCACTCATCATCATCATCATCATCATCATCACCACCACCAGAATCGTCATCTCTTTTGCCACTTACTTCATTGCTCGTAGAAAATACCACCAGCACCACTACAGGAGAGTGTGATCATTATCATTATTATCATCCTGGCACGTATGATATTCAAAGGCGTCCATTATACTTATTTTTTGATCTGTGTGATGACAGGACATTTGTAGACACTGCTGTGATCTCGTGTGGAGTACACTTTTGGTGATGGTGAGCAGAGTCATTTTTTGACAATGATACTAATCTATACCCGTGTAATTTCTATTGTTATCTTACACCCTATGTGTGCTAATAATACACATATATCTGTACAAGAACAATAATAAAGAAGGGAAATGAAAGAAAACAATGAAAGTAAAGCTTATATATATGTGCGCTTTCATCTCTTTCTTTCTGGTCTCCTCCACACACACACACTCACACACGGTATGAAGTAATACGATACAATGAAATTGTATTCGATTTATTGCAATGATGATGCTGCGATGACAGGGAGGATGACTTCACGGTATCATTGTGTTTTCACACAGGCTCACAACAAGCGGGGGAAGAAAATGTATCAGCACTCTCAGCATGGGTATTTCCTCCCCGCATTTGTTGTAAACGCTGTTAGAATAAGGCACTGCTGAGAAATGTGTGCTTTACACGTTTCTGTGTTTGAAAAGAAACGCGGTGTTAAAATTTGTAACATCATTATTGTCAGGTCATCATAGGATCGTATTGTCCTTCCCTTTGCTGTACAGGGAAAGGAATTATTACCAGGAACGTCGATTAAAAGCGCGGTTTGTAATGAACTTTGATGAATTCCTGCGTAGCCGTATCATAAAACATCTCACCATCAGCATCATCCTCCGCAGCCGCCGCTGCACATCTCGCTATCAACATTAATCGCTAAAAAAATTATTAAAGCACTTCATTTCAAAGTGTTCACAAATTTTTCTACAGAGAAAGCAATCCAACTTGGAACAGCCCCTTTTAACATACCATGTTATTAGCTAATATTATCATCATCGGAGAGAGCAAAGCAGAGATTCCAATGCATCGCATATTTTATCTTCTTTTTTTTACAAAACCGTTGATTGATACTGCAAGGAAGAAAAATAGAAAAATGAATGAGTCTGATCGGAGAGGATCCGCCCTCTTTGTATGTTCATATGCTAATAACAAAATGAAATCTTCAACTTCACTACTCCTTCTTACACCGCGCCATCAAAATTATCATCATCATCATCAGCATCAGCAGCAGCAACCCTTTTCGTTATCATACCGCAGCAGCAGAATGCAAAGCAACTGTGCCGTACATTTTTTACAAGAAAAAAATAAAAATAATATTAACTGTTAATTATACTGGGCATACATGTACGTATATTACTTTCTAGATTAGATTATCCTGCATACCAATTACTATCAATACCTAAATAAATGCAAAGCAATAATAATTGTATAGGTAGGTAGGTAGATAGCTTGCCTAGGCGCATTTTTTCCAACGCTTTTTTAAAAAGTGCATTATTCTTTCCATTTTTTCTTGTATGTGGGATGTGCATTCTCATCATCATCGTGTCGTCATAATCATCATCAGCGAGTTCTCTTTTTTCTGCTCATGTCCTTGTTGATGGCTAATGGATGGTTGCGCGTACTTTACCACTGTACCTCAAAGTTAAAATCTAATATGTAAAGTTATTATTACACGAGCGCGTACATTGTTATTTTCCTCGAGCGAAAATTAAAAGGGATGGGGATGGGGAAAAGGCAAAAAAAAAGAAACGAACCAAAGGGCTACGGTATTGGTGATGGCGATGATGATGATGACGATATACCAACAATTTCATACCAAAAATTCCTTTTTGTTTCAATTCCAAATACGTTATTTAAAAAAAAGCTTTTGGGCATCATTCCCAAATAATACTACCGTCAGCCACAACACACACACACACACACACACACACTTTTCTGTCTCTCTACACTATGATCAGAGAAAAAGAGAAGATTATATATTTGCTATACGAGCCCAGAGAAAAGAGGTGTGTTCTGGTGAAATGAACATTGTTATTAGGTCTATATGCAGAGTGCACTGTGCAATGGGGTAGTAGTAATGTGAAAAAAAAAGGATAGCGATGACGATGATGACGATCACAGAAAAGGATGCTGCTGATGATATGATGATGATGACTAGTTGTTATACGTTGTGTTTGGTCGTGTGCTCTTTTTCCTCTCTGCGCGTCTCATAATCCTTCTTTTTTCCCAATCTCTCGCTCCTTCACAATTTTTCTGATTTGTATTGCGGATAATGATATGATGGGGATGATGAGAATGATGTGTAATACCAGGTTTTAGCATGATCCAATCAAAAATCCTTGATGGGATGGAATCTAATGGAATGATGTATGTAAGTAGATTGAAGGAGGGATGTGTCCTCCTGCGTGGTCGTTGTTGTGAGTATCTCTCCTTGTTGCAATCTCGGGAAGAAAAAAAGAGGTTGACGATAGCGATAATGATGATGACGACAACGGTGATCTTGTGTACACATATTTTCAAAGGACTATGATCAAAGTGAGGGATAATACGGGGAAGGAGGAGGATGGTGATGATGATGACGATCGTCATTTTCTATCAACAACATATTACGGTGATTATAGTACTTTAGTTACTATAAAAGTGGTCGGTCGGGAGAATTAGAGAGGAGAGAATGATGATGGAAAGAGTTTTTAAAAAGACGACAACAGGATGAACACAAAGTGGGAGAAGGAGAGACAGTGAGAGACCGAGCGAGAGAGACGAATACAGAATGGTATTTTTGGTTTGATGTCATTCCCGCTCAGGATAATGATGGCTTTGTATAGTGTAATGTGAGCAAGGTATGTAATAACTGAAGCCATTATGGTGGCGTGTGTTTTTCGTGTATAATGTGACGAGATCTTTGCATGCAGAGAGGATGGTAGTGATAGTTGTGGGATGACTTGGTTGGTTGAGTGCTTTTTATTCGAGTGAGCAGGAAATTGGCAGAGTCATCGTCCCACACTGATTTTTTGTCATTTTAAAATTGTGTCTAGAAAAAAAGCGTCTAACGTGAGGAGAGAAAAAAAGAGACTAAAAGCAGTGTGACGGGAGACGACTAATGCGTGTGAGTGCACAGAAGGAGCGTTTAAAAGGAACAAAAAAGAGCTCTACTTGTTGGTAGTCATAAACATGCTGAAAATAATGGATGCAAGCGGAAATTTAAAGAACCTTACTAAAGGGTTAATATAATACATAAATTTTTACCTCAATTATGCCCCAACAATTTACCTAAACATGGCTGATGTTCTAAATGTGCGGAATGCACCATACAAAAATCGAAAGACCCCAGAGGAATGCATTTGGATTATTCATTAGAATTTGTTGCTAATTTTCCTGATTTCTAAGGAGTCTTTTGATGTGGGTTGGCGTGTTCCGTGCATGGTAGAAAATATTTTTAATTTTTTACCTCTCCTTTCACTATGGTTTATATTTTGCGTATTTTTTATACACTATGTAAAAGTCATATAGATACAGCATTACAATATTAGTGGCGGTGTTGCAGCAACTGCTCTTGTCGACTTTTGGTCAAATTGATTTGTACATTTAATACACCAACCGATTAGCTTTCTTTTCGTGCATGGACATCTCCGGGATATCGCATTTGCATA
>JAHZNE010007611.1:0-11448 GCA_027744055.1 Callyntrura sp. NNG-2020 | reverse complement strand
GCAATAGAGACATGATATGACCTGTTTGCTAGGGCATTACTTAATATGGGAGGTTAAAGTTCATACTATGGATTTTTTTTGTTTTCTTAGCATAAACAGTGAAATAGTACGTTTGTAATTAGAAAACGTGCTGCTTTGATTAAAATGTAGGTGATGACAAAGGACTACGCGGCACATTTTTGTAGTGGGTAATTAGTATCTTTTTGCACTTCAATGGGATTAGAAGGCATGGTAATTGGACTCCGAATCAATGGTTTTTTGCAATGTAGGAGTCGCTCCTATCCCATACCACAACCATTCCTAGAATGGTTCGATGCGAACAATATAGTCAGTGGCGTTATCTCCTAACAATTATGGTGTAAAATCTAAAGATATAGAATTGATCAAAAAATCAATAGCACGCGTCAGTAAATCCAAATGAGAGCAATTAGAAATGCATAATCGTAGATGAACAACAGAGTAAACTCAATGAGCTAATTAGGTAATGATGTTTTAATTACGCCAATGTACATAACAATGAGGATATACTAGCATTGAAAAATGTAGAAATTTAAAGGCAAAACGAATTACAGTAAATACAAGATATTTGTACACCAAACTACGGTTTTGCAAATTTTGCCAATTCAGGATGTATTTTAAACTTATATACGCAGATTCCATTGATAAGTCTTCATCTGAAATCACTTTTCTTCTTGTTTTTAAACATAGTTTCTTAATTTTATTGAAATGTTTTCAGCCACAAATATGTTTGACAATTTTACGACAAAGAACGGAGATCTTCTAGGCAATTATGTAAATTTACATGTTGCAATAAATTTCGAAATATTTCGACGAAACATCAAAAACTGTATTTATTTTCTCGTACAAATTCTACTTTCAATTATAAAGGATCAACTTTGTCAGTAAAGTTACAATTCCACATATATTGTATATTAGATATCTAAACTGTACAATTTGTTTAATGGGATTGATCAATCATTTAATGCAAGGTCTGTTTACTTGTTGTAAATAATGATTAAGCTTAGTAGTTTAACAAAAGATAATTTGTCGTATGGAATATTTAGGAACGTAGAAAACGCCTTGTTTGCTAGCACATTTAGTGTAATTTACATCGCCTTCAAAGTTTCAAATAACTTGAAATCTAGCTAGCAAACGTCTTTGCGGTAGAATTGTAAAATTAATTAACATGAACAATTTATTTAATTGGAGCAAGCCACGTTGCATTGAGTTTTGTCAGAATAAAAGAATCGTTATTAAGCAAAGCTCTAGTAAGCTCTTGTTTTCATTCCGCAAGATTACGATTACTTGAATTAAATTTTAATTTTAACCAAAATGGCTTCAGAGGACTACATTTTTGTGATACTAAAAGTTTCTTACTATCTACTCTTAACGCCATTAAAAGTAGAACGGTCGGAAAATGGCTTATTTCAAATCAATTCATGCATGAAAAGAAAGGTAAAAAATCGAACATTTGATTTGATAATTTAAAATATAACAACACCACTGTTTCACGTTTTTTAGATATTGTGCGGATTAATTCTACCTTTTATTGTCATGGTTCACTTGGCAAGACTGCGCCTAGTTTATCACACCTGCAACTGGGATAACCCTACTTCATACTTCAGATTTTTAGAAGCAACTTGCAGCATCATTTACAAATTGACTTTTGTACAACAGCTCTGGACAAACAAGAAAGTATTTCAAGACATACTAAATGCAAGCCATACCCGGAGTTACGTAAATCTGCAGGTCGAAAACTCTAAGGTACAAACATTTAAGTAAAATAATAAGGAATTTAAAGAGCATTTAAAAATAGTGCTAACTTACCATAATGGCTTGTTAGAGATCCCACGTACCATTTCTATTGATGCTGCAAGGGTTCCATTTTATCCTTTGCATTATTCGCTGTACCGTTATTCCTTCTTCTGGAGGAATCTCTATGGCAAACCAGCGAAATAGCCTATGGAAATCTCCAAGTTACTATTATACACATATTGTATATGAGGGAAAATGGATCTTCCTATTCAGCGATATAAGTGACATGCAGAACGATAGTTTACAAATTCCAACTTTATTTGAAACGACTATGTTCATCGTCACCATCCCTACGCTATTTTACAGATATGCCGTTGGATACTTATCCGACATGTATATATTAATGCATACGTTAACATTGTGGTCAACTGTGAGAATGTTTGAATTTCAAATGAAAATGGATAGATTTAACATTGATGCTTTCTGGCAGAAGCCAAATTCCAATAAGAAAATGGTTTTGTGTGACGGGTATACCTTTGGCGGGGAATACGTAATTATCCAGCAGTATGCATCACTGGAAGCTTTGGCAAAACTAATAAATTCTTCGCTTGGCAGAACGACACTGTCATACATTGGGGAAGTAACGTTTGCTGCCTCTGCATATTTTAATCAAGGTTTGACCAACTCGAATAGTCTTGTGAGAATATTATTGGGAATTTACTACTTTACTGCATTAGCTAATTTGATTGTGTCAGCGGAAATTTGTCGAAAAGTAAGTTTATGGTCCAAGACAAAATTTCATGATTCTCAACTCAACTTACTTCAAAACTGTAACATGCATGCTTTATTTAGATGGACTGGATGAAAAATTGGCTACGGGAAAATCAACCAAAACTGAAACTTCCCATTGATCAGGTTGTGTTACTTTTAGATTCTTTAAACGGAAACTCGGTATCAATTACGTTATCTGGAATATTTCCCATCAATTATAGTCTAAATGCCGGGGTAATTTTATTTATTGAAAATTGCTTGGGTGTAGCTCTATTTAGATGCGTGATCAGTTGTAATAACATTGCTTTGCATTATAGATTGGAAGTGCTCTCATAGCCTACTTCATGATTCAATTACAAGCTCCATTATCAGCAGTTCACTAGCTGATGGTTTATCACTACATGATGCAAATTTAATCAAAAACTCCCATTCATCAATGCGGAATAATATTAAATTGTAGGACCAAAATAAATTGCGTTCCTATTTTAATATGTGTCTGTAAAATACCTTATGTGGTTGCCTACCATGTCTGGGAGGGGTGTGAAAATACTACATGACATACATAATTTTAAGCTGGTCGAATATTTCATAATATTAAAAGCACACCCCATTAGAATATCATGTACCTTGATAAAACATAACGGTGGCGTTAATGTATAAAAAGTAAAAATCGATATTACAAAATTACCCAAACACAAAATGGGTGGCGTGAATAATTGTGGGGCTCTTTAAATTCAATACACTAATGACAATGTAATATGCACACGATATAGTACAGGATTACTCCTAGGAACTGCCTATAAAGTTCAGGTTTACTACATGAATGTAAATGTAATTGTGCTCGTGTATACAAAAACTTCATTGGCAAAATATTTTAATGCTGTCGTTATTACTGAAATAATAAGGTAAAATTTAAAAAACCACCATACTGTACTCTTTAACAGAAGGGATTATATTCTAATATTTCCCTCTTTAATTGATAACTAATTTTACCATACTTAATAGTGCTTCCCTCTATCTTTTAAAGAGAGAAACCAAATTTGAGTTTAGAGATGATGAAGGTAATGAATTTACAATTGGCACACTGTGGGAAAGATTTTTTAGTTGAAAAGAAAGACTTGAAGTCATATATTCCAAAATTGGACTCCCCACATGACACAAATAATAGGATGAACTCTGCATCATCAAATTTTATTTTCGTGTACTTCAAATACAGTTTTTACTTATGTTTTGTTCCCTACCGTTTCAAAAGGCTCGACAATGGAGTCTATCAAGTTCATAGTAATTCCATGCAAAAGGTATATCGTAAATCTATATTTGATTTCCAAATTTTGATCGCTAAAAGCACTTTTAAAATTATTGTGACTTACCACCTATAAAAATTTTTGAATTCGCAGATATTGTGCGCACTTTTTCATTCAACTTCACTCTACGTCTATTGTGCGTCTCTCCGGCTAGCCTTCAGTGCAGTTTCTATGGGAACCCCAATTACATATTTTAGACTGTTTGAAAATATTTTCTCTGTACTGTATAAATTTATCACTGTTAAATGTTTCTGGCGCGGGCAAGACGCATTTTTAAAAATAGTCAATTTTCCTGCACTAGCTTGTCCGAAAACCAAAAATTATGCGGAAACTTTAACACCAAAATGGGTAAGGTGTATTTGTGGATTTAAATCACTTAAATTGCTTGCGTTCACCAATAATTTCTAATCTTCCCTTTAAAATTAGATTGAATCTGGATGGTTTATCTACACATTTCTCCTCATTTACACTACTCTTCCACTGATCCGCTTAGCGGAACCTTCTGCCCATCCATTCAGTCAACTCCCAGTTCGGCAGCCGGGTGACAACGGAAAATTATACGACTGGTACGAAGCCTTATTAATGGAGGCAAGATTCTTGTACCCCGGTATAGACGCATCCGAACTTGAAGTGACATATTCCATTTCCGAACTTTTAATTGCCAGTGCCACTGCCATCGCTTTAATTTGCAAGTATATCATGGGTGCTTTTTCAGACGTGGCCCTATTTATGGTCGTACTGACACTTTGGTGTCCCGCTACAAATTTTGAAAGTCAGCTGAAGTCTACTACAGTGACGACGTTAAATGAAGATTTGATCGTTTCGAATTACGAATCACTGCGCATTTTATCCAAACATTTAAATCAGGCTTACGGCGACGTAATCATACCATTTTTTGTGGAGGGGGTATTTTTATACGCTATTAATTTCACTCATTTGCTCTTTCTGGAATACGTGCATCGAGGCGTTGTTGTAGTGTCATTCTACATAGTATACATTCTCATCTTGTATACAGGGTCCAACATTTGTCGTAAAGTAAGATGTTAATACAGTAACGGGGAAACATTGTTGCAAAATATTTCTAAATGTGTTTGTTATACTTCAATTTCAATTTCAATGTTAATCTTTCACAGGTTCACGTTATGAGAGATTGGTTATATGAAAATGAGCGCAATTTAACATTGAGCGGAAGACAAGTAACCTTACTATTGGACTCCATATCCCGAGATGCTGTTGGGATATCCAGTTCTGGCGTGGTCATTATTAACTACGGCCTTGTTGGCACAGTACATATTCAAAATTCAACCATTCGTTAATATTCAATTTTTAATTCACTGGCTTGTTTTGATTATTATTTGTACATAATGTGTTAATTCTCCCGTAGCTGTCAAGTATGCTGGTCACATATTTTGTCATCCGGTTGCAGTACAAGGAGTAAAAACCATCTCGTATTTGCCTAAGATGCGGGGGACACCGAATAATAATTGGGTTGTTTAAAGTGCAGAAGTTTTATCCCCATTTATTTCTAGGATATACACACTTGATGAATTCAGCGTGTGCAAACAGCTTCATTTTTAGTGAGATACAACATGCAGTTGGACAGTGAAGTACATAGAAAAATGCAGATCAATTCTATAAAACCAAAATGGTACAGTAATAGGTTCAGTGCATTCTGTCAGAGGAGCGGGGGTTACACAGAGTGGGGACAAGGGGTATCCCCCCTGGATTTAAAAAGAATACATTAAAAATAGAACAAGAACTATATAAGATAGGATAAAAAAGTACTATAATAGGGCAAAGCGACATGGTACTCAAAGTGAATAATTAAACATGCGATCACTTAAAACTTCATAAATTGTTTATTGTTTCCTTGTAAAATTAAAGATTGAATCTAATAAAAACCAAATTACACAGTCATAATTTGACTTTTGGTGACTTTTTTTATTTCCAAATATCATTAAATAATTGCTTATCTTTTTAGGAAAACGATGTGTTTGTTCGGATGGCTGACGTTAGCCTTATACAATTGCCCCCCGGTTAGAAAAGTTTCCTTTCTTGTCTGCAGCGTTACAATTTTGCTCATCGTCTCCCTTAGGGCAATCCCAAATGCCATCCTCGTCACATACCCATTCTGGTGGAATACACTTTCCAGGAGGCCCTTGTCCATCCACTGGTCTCCCACATCTGAATTCTTTGTCAGCGCAAGGACAATTTTTCTCTGATTCATCACTCCAGTCTCCACAATTATTGATTTTATCGCAGAATGATGACTCATATATGCATTTTCCAGTGGGACATGTAATCTACATTGTAAAAACCCTTTAACATAACCAATCTTAAAAATTCCCTTAAATCTCTCAATTAATATAATCCTTGCCGATTCAGCAGGACAGGCTGGACATTTTCCATTTTCGTCTTTTTCATCGCTTTTGTCACCACAATCATCTTCACCGTCACATACACGGTTTGGAAAAAGGCAAACGTGATTGTCACATTGGTACTACAATTAAAAATGACAAGTTTAAGTCACAACAATGTAGTGACACGTCCTGAAATTGTGATTATTCTAACTCACCTTGTTTGCAGGACACGGAGGACAATTCTGCTGTTCATCATCTGCATTTCCACAATCATTGTTTCCATCGCAAACATAGCTTTCACTTATGCATCGCCCATTGTTACATTGCCACTATGAAAATGTATTTGAAAAGGGTTTATATAATTAAAATTGAAATAATAATCCAATTTTTATTTAACGAGAAACTAATAGTCAAGTCATTTACGTGTGTGTCTGGACATTTTGGACAAACACCGGTTTCCGGATCTCGTTCATCACTTCCATCGGTACAGTCGTCATAACCATCACAGATGGCGTATATGGGAATACAATCTCCGTTCGCACATTCCCACTAATAGATGGAAAAATCAAAAACTTGCGGAAAAATACAAAAAGAAATAAGAAATAACTTGTTGCATAACTACATGTGTTAGTGGGCAGGTTGGACAGATGTCTGGCTCATCGCTCATGTCTCCACAATCGTCGAATCCATCACAGTATCCCCAGCTTGGAATACATGTTCCATCTGCGCAGGCAAACTACGTTACCAATTTTAATTTTTTGTCAAGAAATAGGAATGCAAAGAAATTCGTATTAACAATATCATTGGTATTCACTTACGTATCCGTCATCACATCCGTACGCCAAAAGCGGAACACATAGTACAAGTATTACGTAAAAAATGTTCATCTTAAAACTTAAACTTGTTAATTATTGCTCGGAATGTGCAAAGATTTCGTTGAGTTTGTTTAAGTTACTTATACTTCTTCTACGAACTGATCTGATTTTAAACATATAGTTTTACGTAGGCCAACAATAAATAGGGGTATGGCGACATTATCAATTTCATTACATTTAATTATTGGGTTTATTTGTTTACTACGTTTTACTTACAACATTTTGTATATTTAAGGATAATATTGCGATACAAGAACCACCATATCTGCATATGTGTCTACATTTATATTCATTATCTAAATCCACATGACAGTTTATATTGTGAAAGCTACAAGCTTTAAAAAGGAATTTCCCAAGTACGTAAGTATGTAAAACAACGTGTGAAACGTGCGTAATCGCTACATTTACAATGTATTAGTTGCCCAATATTGTATGATTACTGTAAAATCAGTTGACAGTAGTCGGCGGATCGAAATTTCAAAACGTTATCATTGAACAATATATGATTGTAAAAGTGTGGATTTACGGTAGCATGTAGCAAGTATCCATAAGCTAAGTAAGTGAACGATTCATAACTAGTTGAATCCAGTCTTATTCAGGTCGACCACATGGTAGTATTTAGTACTCCGACTGATAGTAACATGACTTTTCATAATCTCCTTGACAAATATGGCCTACGCCTTGGAATATTTATAAAAAGAATGTGATCTGATTATGGTGTAATTCATAGGGACAATAACAGTTTCTTGAAAAAATATACTTTCTAAATATTCAAATATATACTACACTTTTAAATTCGCATACGCTTATATGTGGCTTAATTATATTCACTCAATGGCGTTTATCAGTACACACATACATACGTTGACTTAGCTGTAGTGTCCGGCTCAGGTCAGGTCAGGCCATATGTGTCAGGTCTGGTCAGGTTACTCTAAATCTAAACAAATCTAACCAGGCTTTGCTGACATTTTCAGTTAGATTACAAAAAATCGAGCAAGAGTATGATCACCGAACCGTATGCATTTGACTGCAAGAATGAACAAAAACAACACATACATTAGTAACGATAACAGCGTAACTGAAACCTCACTTGAAACAATTTTAATGCGTAGATCGTAGATATTTGCACTACTTATGTGAGGAGCAAATAATTTGACGTTATCTTTTATTATCCTGAGAATATCTTGTGCTGAGTACATACGCATGCTAAGCGTAATATAACAATGAAATGCATTAATATTTCAAGCACCTGAAACAACATTGAAAGTGGGATTAATTTTACCTTAAGCAAAGACAAACTTATACAAACCTAAAATGATAACATGAGCTGAACTGAATTGCTATTATAATATACGTTAAACCCTCCAAAAAATAAATAAAATCTCAAGACTCCATCTTACATAAAGATATATTTGGAGAAACTGTTATTATTTTTTACTTATTTACAAGTATTTGCTTGTTTATACTTACAAGATTTAGAGATTCGCCCGAAGAAGCAGAAGTAATTTAAAATTGCTTAAATAAAATGATCATCAACAATATTTTATTGTGTAAGCAATAAAAATAGTGACATCATGTGTTTCATTTACACAAAAATGATATAGAATCAGATAAAATGATATATTTATTACTATAAAAAGTTATTTTGTCCAACTGAAAGCAGTTAAAAAAGGACCCTGTCCTTTTATTGCTTGAAATTTTGTCAAAATTTTATTATGACCTTTACCGCATCAACAACGTAAAACAGCATTATACAGATCTATATTAGTTCTTTTTGGCTACATGTTTTCTTTTTAAATACCACAAATAAGGTTTCCTTTGCTTGAAAGAACTAGCCAGGTTCTTCTTTCGTGAGGTGGAAGTATTCTCTTTCGTCAACCGAATGTCCCGCGTTTTGACAAGTTTTGCGCTAATTTTACGTTTAGCAGCGGTACACTCCTCTTCATCCTCACCGAAAGGGCAATCCCAAATGCCATCCACATCGCAAACCCATTCGGATGGAATACACTTTCCAGGAGGACCCTCGTCTCCGCCTGGTCTTCCACATCGAAATTCTTCGTCCGAGCAAGGACATGCTTCCTCTGATTCATCACTCCAGTCCCCACAGTTGTTCGTTCCATCGCAGATAGAGGAATGGAGTATGCATTTTCCGGAAGGACAGGTAAACTAAAAGTACAATCATTATTTTGATTATTAGCATGGAATATAATTAAACTTAATTTTAAATAATTTTGTCTTTACTGTTTCAGAGGGACATTCAGGACATTCCCCATTCTGGTCTGCTTCATCACTTCCATCGCCACAGTTGTCCCGTCCATCACATATAGTAATTGGGCTAACGCAAACGCCGTTAGCGCATTGGAACTACACGCCGTAATTTTACATTTAGAGGGTTTGTTAACATTGAAATTAAAATGTATGCTGAATTAATATTCAAAAGTAATTGCACATACCCTATCTCCTGGACAAGGGGGACAATCCTGTTTTTCGTCACTTCCATCTCCACAGTCATTATCTCCATCACATACATATCCTGCGCTTATGCATCTACCGTTGTCGCATTGCCACTGTAAAAATAATTATATGAAAATATGCTAACTTTTATTATTTTGGAAAATCTAAATTTTAAATTTGAAAGTTACTTGGTCAGAGTGACAAGGAGGACAGTCTTTAGGATCCTCTGGTTCATCGCTCCCGTCACCACAATTATCAACGCCTGATGAATTCAGAAACAGTTCAAATTAAACTTAAATGCAGCAATATCTGAATTTTAAAATATTTTTTGAACAAATTATAATTACCATTGCAGACGGTTGAGTTCGCAAGGCATCTCCCGTTGTTGCACGTGAACTGTTTTGTTTAAAAGATTTACATGAAATCCTTGGAACTTGAATAAAAATTAAAATGCTTTGATGTTAAAAAGGAATTTTACGGCTACTTACGTATGAGTCCGGGCATGTTGGACAAAGACCAGTGGCAGGATCTCGTTCATCGCTTTCGTCTCCACAGTCGTTGTCGCCGTCGCAAATATACGTTACGGGAATACACCTTCCGTTGGCACATTGCCACTGAAAATTGAACAAAGATTTAAAAATCTTAAGCTTGCCAATTGTATGCAAAATATAAATTTTTGGTGAATTACCTGTGAAATAGGACAAGGTGGGCAAACGTCGGGCTCGTCACTCCAGTCGCCACAGTCGTTGTCACCATCGCAGACCCAACCCCCGGGAATACATCTGCCATCGGCGCAGGCAAACTACAATAAATATTTGTGACAATTTTTATGAATATTTTGAGTTTATACAAACAATCTCTTTCTAACATCATTGGTGTTTACTTACCTCTCCTTCGTCACATTCTTGTCCGTATACCACGACAGAAACAACTAATACTCCTATTATGTGAATAATTCTCATATTTAAAATTTAAAAGGGCAAGTTGACACTCAATAGGAATCTAGGATACTTTTCAGTCTGTAGAAATTATTCATCTTGTTTAGTACAACGGTTTGCCCTTAAATATATAGGATCATGACGACCATGAGAAAAATGGAATAAAAGGATAGCAATATCATTCGTATTACCAACGATCCGATCTACTCTTCTAATCTTAATGAGAATTTTGATATCGTGTAATCTGTAAACCTGTACCAGAGAATTGGAAATATGTACATAAAATTAATCTTAAATAATGTCAACATTGTGCACTGTTGATTTATACAATATTTACTGTCCCAGTTTGCTTCTTTAATTTAAAGAATCGGTTAGCAGTTATCATAGCACTGGTACGCCTGAGCGTTATTCTTGAACCATTTTGGTGTTGGCATAAAAATGATTTGGGGTCACATGCATTCATGCATGGTCACATATTACTAATAACTTGGCTGATTTCTGATGTAGATCAACCAGATGGATCAACATCATTCACGATATGTGTATAAAAATAATTGAAAACTCACAGTAAGCGTATATTATCATATCTCTTTTAAATTGGTTGAAAGTGTTATATAATAATGTAAAGTAAATAACTATCTTCCACCTTTCTTCATCTTTCTATAGCTCTGAGTATTAAAAACATTTTGATGATGTAAATGTAAATAGTTGTATAACCTGTATGGCAACCATAATGTGTCATCATTGCCTGGAATCATTTCCCCGTCTCTTTCTATGGTAAATGTGGATAATTTTATCTTCAGCAATACAGCACGGTATTTGTTCTTACCCATGTATGTTTACCGGGCGACCCATAAACCACATGGGTCCTATATACAGGATGTAAATAGCAACCGATTCTGTGCCATGCATTTAATCTCACATGTAAGGTAAGGGAGTGGGGCTCCTCAGATCTCGCTGAATTTGACACCAAACGATAGATTTTGATGAG
>JAHZNE010007610.1:0-17791 GCA_027744055.1 Callyntrura sp. NNG-2020 | reverse complement strand
GTTTATTGGAGTGATCATTGACAACTTTAATGAGCAAAAGAAAAAGTCGGGAGGATCGATGGAAATGTTTATGACGGAAGATCAGAAAAAGTATTATGCGGCCATGAAGAAAATGGGCAATAAAAAACCAATTAAGGCTATTCCTAAACCAACTGTAAGAAAAATAAATTCAAAGCGTTGGGCCATCTTTTATTTTTAGATTTGTGATGATGCAGATAAATATTTTAAATGCTTTTCTTGTAGTGGAAACCTCAAGCAATTATGTTTGGCATTGTAACCAATCAAAAGTTTGACATGATTATCATGTTGTTTATTGGGTTAAACATGTTGACCATGACCATGGATCACTATCAGATGTCGCAGGTAAAATGTACTGTTTTTAAAAAACTTGACCATTACTTACAAGTTTGACTTTTAAATTGACTTCACTGTTGTAATTCCAGGCATGGGATGAATTCTTAGGCATTGTGAGAAGCTAATGACAAAAATATTCACTTTTTCAAAATAGTTGGTATTTTTGTAAGTTTGATTCTTTTTCTTGTATCCGTTTAAGGTTGGGATGGGGTATTAGATGGTATTATAAATGAGGAGGATTGCGACGCTCCCGATTCTGAACTTGGAAAAGCTGGAGATTGTGGTAACACCACCGTTGGAATTGCTTTCCTCTTGGCATACTTGGTTATCAGCTTTCTCATTGTTATCAACATGTACATTGCCGTTATTCTCGAGAATTACTCTCAGGCAACCGAGGAGGTGCAAGAAGGTCTCACAGATGACGATTACGACATGTACTACGAGATTTGGGCTCAGTTTGATCCCGATGGGACTCAGTATATACGGTATGATCAACTATCAGACTTTCTTGATGTGCTGGAACCACCTCTTCAAATGCACAAACCAAATAAGTACAAGATAATTTCAATGGATATACCCATTTGTAAAGGTGAAAGGAGAACATCATTATCATATCATAGCCTTGTTTCCAAATTGCTAAAAGATGAGCATGTATAAAAAACTATTTTTGTTTTCAGGTGATATGATGTATTGCGTAGACATTCTCGATGCACTCACCAAAGACTTTTTTGCTCGTAAAGGAAACGCCATTGATGAAGCCGTTGAGATTAACGAGGTCCAGGTACGTGAATAACACATGACCATTATGATATGTATAAATGATGCCTTACTTAAGGTGCCAGCGCAGAAATCTTGTTTACAACTTGATTAAATAGACACTTTTTGTTACACTCTTTAGGTGGCTCCTGACAGGCCAGGTTACGAACCTGTCAGTTCCACGCTTTGGCGCCAAAGAGAAGAGTACTGCGCACGGCTAATACAGAATGCATGGAGAAAACATAAAAATATTCGTTCCGGCGGATATCAGCCTGGCGACGTCGACCGAATTGACGAAGTCGATGAAAACTGTCCATCGTCTGTCATTGTTGATGAAGATGGTGGGTCCACCAAAGTTGTTATTCAAAATGGGAGTAAGTCCCCCTCCATCACCTCCCATGTTACCGATGTTTAAGCAGAATCTACTGTAAAGTTTAAAGACGTCATTTTTTACGAGACAAAGTATAGTATGTTTCTAATCACCTAGAACTAGAAAAAAATTATAACGCATGTCAATCACTCTTTCGTCATGCAATTATCCTTTCAATTCCCATATATTGAACTGAACATCATCAACCAACACTTCTTTCAACAATGCAGATAGATTAATGAGACAAATATTCTGGTATGTCTCAAGCAACGGTTTAAAATGTTTTTATTTACCTATATGAATTTGGTGTAAAAGAGTGAACATTTATATCCAACACCAAGTTGATCTCTCTAATTAATATACCGTTTTTACATGATGACGTACAATATTTAGTGCAAATTTCATCATAACATTTTGATTATTAATCTGATTATATAGTGCCTCACTCTTTTTTTTTAATGTCAGACTCCATACGTGAACGTTCTTGTAATGAATGATAATGATATCTTCACATTTTGGCTACTTTTTGTGTGGCTGTCTCGTCTGCTGATAAAACTCTGGGGGTAAAATCATTTGTGTATGCGACATTGAATAGTGTACTTATTGTTAATTGTACTATTAAATTACCTATGTGGCTTCAGGTTACATTTTCTTCATAAAAATAATTACGTGATATGAGTAAATAGCTCAAAATATATTGCATAGGTTAAAGGAAATAAACCGCAATAGTCTTTTCTTTACCATAACTAACATCTGTCATCCAAATAGCTTCCTTCAGTTTCAGTATGTTCCTACAACTGAATTCCACTTCCACCCTAACGTCTCTAATGCAGTAATCAAAGTCAATTCAAGCTTGATGATAATGAATCCTTGTCCTTGTGGATATCCTACATATAACAGGAGAGATTATTTTTTGTAGACGCTTGTAATGTAACAAAAATTAGTAAAAATTGAGTTACTTAATTGTGTTTATTACTGTCAATTATCTAAAAACTTAGAAAAACCATTAAACTTATCTTCAAAATGTGGTCTGCAACTTGATGCTGTCCTGTGTTAATTAATCATGCCAAATTGTCACAATGAACATCAATTCACATATAATCGACGATGCAATTTTATTTACAAAGTTAAACATTTGGTCATAGTCGTATCATTTAGTTACTACGAACTAAAACTCGAAATATATTCTCTTTAATTGTATAGATGATAATGCATAGGTTGGTGTGCGAAATGTTAAAAGCATAAAATACGGTTATGCTTTTATTTGTAAATATTGTTGAAACTATTTATGTTTACCTTTCGTGAAATCACTTATACATACATAGATTACATACATACTACACTGTAAGCTTAACTATTATTTTTAATTATCATTTAACTGCGCATTGCAGCCACAATGCACCAGATGCCAGGAGCCCATAATAATGGCGGCAATGACAAGTCATTTTTGTTAACGCAGTAGTGTAGCCAAGATAAGTACACACCAAAACCATTTGGTTGCACTAATAGCTGCGGCCGCGTCGTCCGCTGGAGGGTCTGTTTGCGTTGGATCTTTTGTAGTTGTGGAAGGCGGCTCGGCGACTATACCACACTTCAGATGCAAGACAACGTTATCAATTTTTGCAGTTCCAGGAACAACTGTTCCGGGATTTTCAAATGAAATCTGAATGATGTCAGACGCATTTGCAGAAAGCGCAAGACTATAACTGCTGTATGCACTGGTTCCGGTTATATTCGTTACCGACACCAGTTCCTCGTTTAAAGTAATGTTCAGCGTTGTTCCAGATTGGGTAGCTGAACACCAAGCCGACAAGTATATATTGCACGGAGATGGTGAATCAGTCGGTACAGTGAAATTTTGTCGCAAAGCTTTATAAATGCCATTCCTGGTTTCAAGCATTCCGGAGTTTGTGCCTCGCCAAGCTTCCTCCTTCGTAAATCCCGGGCCGTCTCCAATTATTTCCCAACCGGTCAGAACAGCGTCCTTTTCAGACTCAAAATCCCCATTTACCAATAGGTTTTCTTGTACGAGAAGTTCTACCCCGGAAAATTCCAGCGTTGAAATGGATTCAGACGCTAATTTAATGGTTACTCGGTTCCCGCTGCTTACTGAGGGTGGGGTCAGACTGGTGTGGTGCTCTTCAGCCGATGTTCTAAAGAGCTCGACCGTTCCAATGGATTTAAATAAGTTTAAATCGAATTCTTGTGAAATGACCGCACCTGTTGGATTCAGCGTAACGATAACCTATGCGCAATATTGCAATAATTGCATAAAGTGAGAAGTGGGCAAGTATGGATCATTTACAAAGGTTGGTTTGTAATTTTATGAATTCAATGTATCTATACCAGCTTTTTCTCTTCAGGATTAAATGCTGCAACTGAATTTTTATCGGACACGGAAATCAGTTGATATCCTGTTTAAAAAAATGGATTGAGACATTAAAAATGACTTTGAACAACAAAATGTTTAAAAAATTGAATTGAAACGAAATTATACCTTGCTTGATATGCTGGCTAAATTGCTGCATGGCGTAATAACCAGAATTAATAACAATTTTGTCTATGGTTGTATCTGCGTAAGGAACATCCAGCAAACCCCATCCATTGTTATCTTCAACAACTTGCCAGTACACTGTCAAAGGTAGACAATAAACATGTCAATAAACGTGTTTTTCTACGTTGACAAGATTTCTTATGAACGCAACATACGAACCGTACCCCAGGCGGAAGGAAGCATTTCGTTCAAGTCCGCGACCACTCGGGTGGCCAAATTCAACGCTTGTCCCATATGAGTTGAACCTCCCCAACCCCTGCAAACGATTTTTCATTATCATGATTTAAGCTAATAAAATACAATGTGTGTTATACTGCAACTGAATAAAGTGCGTTCTTGCATTTCATCCATCCATAATTCGTGACCAGCAGCGCTACATTTCAGGGACAGCAGGTCTTTTCGAGGCGGCAATGCCAAATCTTCCTCCCAGTACCCATGAACATTTACTTGAGAAAACAGATTACCCACTCCGTCTTTAATAAAGGAGTTGTAGGAACCTATTTGTGTGTTAACTTGAGTTTCGTCAGAAACAGCGATGTTCAAAAAGTCTAGGCCTTTTGTTTTCTTTGCTTCGGCGACACTTTTGATGACAGAAACCATAGTTGGTCTGTCCATGTTGCAACCTTCTTGTTGTTGTTCCTGGCCGACCCAGGAACCAATGCCGTAAAGTCCATAAGGCTCATTGAAGGGGGAGTACGTGGTGAATGTGATATTTCGTTTTTCGTGAAAATATTTAATAACTTCGGTAGCATAATCCGCAAATTTGTCAGAGTTTGATGACTCAAAGTTGGAGTGTAGAGGGGGTTTGCCTGAATTACCTTTCGAACATCCCATTATCGTAAGCCTATTTAATGTCATCATAAAATTAATATTGCAGTTAGTTTTGCCAGAAGAATGTAACGTAAGAAAGAGCGTAACAACAACTAGGAGGTTGTTTCGACTTTTTGTATACCGTACCATTGTGGGGGCGAATTTGAAAAGGCTTCGAATACGTTAGCGCCTTTAGCTTTAGCGACTTCCAAAATTTTACTTTGTCTCGGATCTCTGGTCCCTGTTGAACAATGAACGGAGGAGAGAGAATTTTTTAAAAGGGATATAGTGATGGCCATTGCATAAATTGTAACATAGTATGTGATTTTACAATTGTATTCCATATTTAGTCCATCAAGGAACTGTTCTGAAGCCGCTCCAGGACGATAATCTCCACAAGAATGATAGTTAGGATCTGTTCCTCCAATTACATATCTTACTATGTTCAGGTTCAGCTTAGATGGCTACATTTGGACAAAACGAATGGAAACTTTACATTGTAAAGTATTCTTAGTACCTACTAAAAGCGCTTCGCATACCGACAAAACAAAAGTTTAAAAAATTCTGGCAGATTACTGAAAATAAGGCGTCCATGACATATTCAACAATGTCGTCGTCCATTCCTCCTACCATATCTGCCCACCATGCCAAGGACGTGCCCCATCCTTTAAAATTTGATTGAAGAACAACATTAGGATCAACAAATGACGCTTCTGCGCGGATTGCCAACGCACAAAGTAGTGCTCCAAACAGGAAATTCATTTTCGAATACGTAAAATACAAAAATAGCAAATTACAACAAACATTTAATAAATAAACGACAACAGTACAATTAGAACTAAACCGTGACACTGTGAGTAAAAGACCCAGTGATGCGGATAATATGTGATTTGTGTATTATTACATTAACCATATATGTCAGGGCGTTGTCCACATTACTTATCATTGACATCGACCTGCACTCAATTAATAATTGATGTTTTCGTTTAAAACCAATAAGACAAGCAATAAATAATAATTACTCCTATATAATGATAAGCAATAGTTATCCAAAAATGGACCTCTGCATTTAAAACAAAGATATCATCCTGATAAAATCAAACTGTCACAATTAGTCATGGGCAGGTGGATTATGGCACATTTCACCTGGATAACGCTTAGAAATGCTACAATTCTCCACATTTCTTACAAAACTATGTAACGTACGTACGATGCGAATTATGGAGTCAACCGTGACCGTGTTGATATATCAGAAGAGTGTCACAACACAATTAATACTTGTCAAAAGATAACGCAGGTGTCTCAGTGTTACCTACCTTGATTGACTTTCAGTCTGGCATAATATGTCATTTTTATTCATGATTATTATGGAAAGATGGTGTGGTGACATGAAAATGATAACGTGTATATATATTATTAGTACAGTGTACAGCGTACACAACCCTTCTAATAATATCCGCATATGAACTTTTCAATGCCCCATTCTTCTCCCCATCCCCAATATGGTTTCATTTCATTCATTCCAAGTTCACTCTATACCGTGGACTTCATCATCTTCATATGAACATGGCCTGCGATCGATTACGCTTTCCTATTGATTTTCCATGGATAATCAAAAAATCTCATTTGGTAATTGCTCTATTGCTCATAAGCTATTGTTTTGAATTTTTTAGGTTTCCTCGAGGATCATACAAGCAAAATATTCCATAGTAATAGTAATGAAGCGAACTACGTAATAGTTCGCTTCATTACTATGGAATATTTTGCTTGTATGATCCTCGGGTTTCCTCTCAAATTCTAGCTATTATGAAGCTGTGTTTGTTTTTATGCATTGCATAAGTAAGAATAAAACTACCGCCTCTTACCGCCTATCTGCCTATTAAAAGTGATGTGAATAAGCTATTACGCTCTGCACTATTGACTAATTTACATAAAATAGCATACTGATTGATACTTTTGTCGTGAACGAGAGTTTATTGTACCAAGTTTGATTGAATTCGACAATTTAAAAGCATGGCCAAGGGAAAAGGGAAGAAAGGAAAGAAAGAGTCCAACGCAGATGCTGCAGACCCAAGCAATCCCACCGCCACAGCAACCACCACCGGAGGGGACAGCGAGCCTCCAACTACTTCGGAGCCGGTAACTGGAGACACAACCACAGCCCCGACAACAACGTCAGGGGGAGATAATTCTGCTTTGACAAATCTTCTCGGCTCCGATCCTAATAAGCCTGAGGGGGGAGGGAAAAAGGGGAAGAAGGGGAAAGGTAAAAAGGGGAAGAAGGGTTCGAAAGGGAAGAAAGGTAAAAAGGGTAAGAAAGGAAAGAAGAAGAAGGGTCAATCCACAGAGCCTTCAGAACGGGTTGTTACTACTGGACCTCAGTACACTCAGCAGGACATTGACGATTACATAAGGAAAAGAGAACGAGAGAAAAAACGGCGGAGGGAAGACCGACTTGTGAATAAAATGAAGGAACTCATTACAATAGTACCATCAAACGACATTCGATGGACGACGTACACCTTGGCCCCTCTCTACCAATTCATTCGTCGTCCAGATATTGACGTAATTACCTGCTTCTTCCACCGTGAGGAAATCAAAAAAGAGGAAAAGAAACTACTTTTTGCGGACTCTGGCATGGATGAAGACGATACTATGGAAAGCGACCAAAAATCCCGCACTCGTGCTGCCGCATCCTCTCTAGACGGAAAGTCTGGTCCTTCGGTAACTTCCTCCACCGCTGGAACAGATCAACACCGGAAACCCAAAAATTTCAGGAAATCAAAAGGATGGGCGAGAATGAGCTTAAATAGAGGAACAGACGGACTAAGCTTAATCGTATTAAATGAAGTCGTACCAAACTCTTCTCTTGACTTGTTTTATTTTGTAAAGCTGAAGCCCATCCTTCTCGACAAAGATAACTTTTTTGACAATGTGATGTTTGGTAACGTTCCCGGTGGTCATGTTACCTCTTTACATTCACTGCTCCGATATGTTTACACGCCCATGTTTTCAATGCCTGGAGTGCTCCCAGAAAGCAAGTTATATTGTCATAAAATTACCCTTTATGAACGTATTAAACAACGTATTACGTATTACGTATAATTGGTGTCGTAAAGCGTTAAAATTTCAATCTTTTATTCTTCATAAAATTTAAATGTTTAGGTATTCAGAACGAATTTTTCGCGGGTTTGACAAGTCTCATGGGTGCAATGACCGAAACACATCATAGGCTTCAGTGTCAAACTGTGTTATACGTTCCTGCAGAAGCAACAAGCATGCCAATTGATATGGCCTCGAAGGACAAAGAATTATGTGCTAGACTTGAAAGTATATAAAAAACAAACTAGAAAAAAAATACTAGGGTTGTGCTTTGGTATTTTTGTTGGTTTTAACTGTCATCTACAAACCTTCGTTTGATATATTTTTTTAAAGATTCGATGATTCATTGGATTAGACAAATTAAGGAGGTTGTAAATACGCATAGTTTTGAAGATCAGGACGAATGGTCTGGTCCCTTAGACGAGATTGAATTTTGGAGGGCTAGAAGTAAACTCATAGTTATCGTGATCTTTAGTATTACTTATTATTTTATAACGTGCTTGATATATGATATTTAATTTTTATTTTCACCATACAGGTAAGGATCTTGCCGGTCTCACCGCACAAGTTCAAAGCGCAGCTGTGCGAACCGTAAAGGAAATCATGACAATTATAAAGTCTCCATTTGTTGCCAATTTTAATTCTGCTACCTCCGAAATTCTACAAGCTTCCGGCGAGGCCATTTCTAATCTCCATTACCTAGAAATCCTTACCGAACCTTGTACCGCTCTTCGAAATAGCAATGTTGCCGAAATTCCCACTCTGATACAGAATTTGCTGTGGCTGGTCCGTGTTATTTGGCTCAATTCTCCGTACTATAATACTCGGCAACGACTGAATTCGCTCCTCCGGAAAATTTCTAATGAAATTGTGCGCCACTGCATAAATGAAATTGACGTTGACACGGTATTCAATGGCTTTATTGACTCAAGTGAAGCGTCAATTCAGCGATGCATGGAATGCGTAAAGTTTTGGAAACAGAAATATTTCGAGGCGGAGAAAATGCACCACATGAATTCTCATCTGACCTGGCTGTTGGAATATGAACACATTTTTGCGTTTGCAGATATTTTCCTAAAACGGCTTGTTGATCTCCAGGAAGTCTGCACTTGTCAGCGATTGTACGCTCGACGTGTTGAAGGGTACCAAGAACCGCTGCCTCTGTATCCGGGCTTGAAAGGACCGGAAATATTCCGAATCATGAAAGAAATTATGCGAATGATGGACCGGCAGCTGAGGGACTTGTACCAGGCCCAAGGGGACATTTTTGACATAAAGTCCACTGTTTGGAACGACGCCATGAATATCTTCAGAAATTCCATTAGGGACATTGAAATGCTGATTCAAAATGTGCTAAACTCCACGTTTGATACCGTCAGTACTCTGGAGCAAGGCATACAAATCTTGGAAACATTTTATGTCTATTACAGCCGGGATATAATTAGAAGAACCTATGACCAGCTGATCATGAAACTATTTAAAGTTGTAGAAGATGATACAGCACTCGTTAAAAATCTCCACTTGAGCAAAATGCTCCCGCTACCTTTACAGTACCCACAGTATTCTGGTCGCTCTGCGTGGTCCAACTTTTTATATAACCGATTGGATCATCAAATGAAACTCCTGGAAAAAGCATGGTGGCTTCCAGAATGTGGATATGGAGAAGATGTCAAGGAACAACTACGAGTAGTCAAGGGGCAGCTACTGGAACATTCCGGGAAAATTTACACGGAGTGGCTGAAAACAGTGGGCAACAAAGATCACAGTCATAGACTCGACATTCCACTTATGATCAGGAGTAGCTACAAAGCGGGCATGATCGAGGTGAATTATGACAAGATCTTGTACCGACACATTGTCGAGGCTGAGATGTGGTCTCGGTGGGGACAAGATGTACCACCAGTCCTACAGTACGTGTACAATCAAAAGGAAAAACTACACAACTTACGGGAAACCGTGCTTCTCGTCGTGAAAGACTACAATCGTATCATTGGAGCGCTAAGTTTTGAGGAGAGAAGCTTATTCAAAGAAAGAATCAAGCTGTTAGGAAGAAAAGTGTATCCGGGACTAACGCGTCTTACTTGGGCCTCCAATGTCAGCGACAGCTACATCAATGATTGTCGCTTGGCTGCCACGAAAGTACAAGGATTCACGGCTAACTACAAAAACGCAAACGTGAAAATTGGAAAATTGGCAACGAAAATTAGCAACATTTTGATGATCAGGGTGGATCAAAAGAGGCTCTATGAAAAGAATGAATTTAACGACTACCAGGAGCAACATCGGGTCAAAACCGTACTTAAGATTGCTCACGAGTACAAAAATATTACAGTTATCCTCCGCTCCGTGTTCGAAATGTTTCGTGGTGATGGCAGTGACGTCAGAACGCAGTGGATAAAATACCTCAAGAAAATAGACGAGGTCGTAGAAGAAGCTTTCTGTTTGAACATTCAGCGTTCTCTGGAAATTTTGGTAAGGGTAGTGCATGGCGATGTGCGGGGACCACCCCCTCCCATATTTCGTCTAATCGCCACACTAAACCAAAAATCACAGCTGAGTTTCATTCCCACCGTACCCGAACTGGAGGACATGATTTGTGGAATATTTCGACGAATTTGCACTACCGTTCAACCCTTTCCAAGGGTTGTTCAATTTTTGAACGATCCAACCACAAGAGTGTTGTCGTTCAGTCAGGTAATGGCCAGAAATGAGTCGGCAAGGACTAAACAGGATCACATAGCTAACGGGATGAAAAATACCCTCCTAGAGGTGGATAAATATTTGCAAAGTTGGACGCAGTTCAGGGAAGTGTGGGAAACAGACAAAGACATGTTTATGGCGCATTATGATGACAACGCTCCCTCCGTAAAAGCCTATGATAATGACATTGGACGGTACTGGGAGGTGGCTGATGCTGTACAAGGGTTTGAAAGTACTGTAGCTGTAGGCATAGCCATCATTGATTGCTCGGATTTGAAAGAAATTGTGATTGGACACTGTCATGAGTGGCAACATAGAATACTCACGAATTTGTACGAGAAGGCGGCAGAAAAGTTGCACTCCATTTACCAGTACATTGAAGACAACAAGAAGCCATTCAAGAAAGAGCCCACAACCTTACCAGATTTGATCAATGCGTACAATTTATTTAGAAATATACAAATGGACGCTCCCAGAACAGCTAATGATTTTCCGCGAATGCACGAACAGTTTGCCATTTTGTCAAAGTACAAGTACGAATTGGGAGACTTAACGAAACGGAGATACTCCATATTCCAGGCAGAATGGAATAAGTACAATCAAAGTCTGAAGGACATTGAATATATGCTGAAGCAAGCAAAAGAGAAGTTACGTAAGCTGTTCATGGCAATGGCCGAAAATTTCAAAATGAAGGTTTGGGAACTTTGTGACGATTTGGCGAAAAGGGGTCCATATCAAGGAGAAGTTACCAGTCCGCAGGCAATGACGCAGTTAAAAAATTTCAGACAAAGAATGAATCAACTAAACAAAGACCAGACAGACTTGCTGAGTAGCTTGGCAATTTTTGAAATCGAAATGGCACCAAGTCAAGAATTGCGAAACTTTGAGGGAGATTTGATAAATATTGAGAGTGTCTGGGAGATTGTGGCCGAGTGGGACGGCTACTGGAATGAGTACAAAGTGGTACCATTCAAGAGTATGCAGACAGGAGACATGGAAGATGTAGCGGGAATTATGATTAAAAAATTTATTAAGTTACAGCAAACGTTTGAAAAGAAAAATTGGCCCATCATTGAGCATACAAGGGCGAAAATAGAAGTGTTCAAAAAGAGCATTCCAGTCATTCACGAAATTAAAACTCCCGCTTTGCGAGAAAGACATTGGAACCAAATCTTTGAGACCATTGGTGCCAAATTTGACCCCAACGACCCGAAATTTACCTTTGATCGCATTGTTGCTTACGGGATGGATAAGTATGCTGATGAAATTGCTGAAATAGCGTCTACTGCCCAAAAGGAGCAGCTGATTGAAAAAACCGTAATTGCTATCCGAGAGTATTGGACCGTAGAAACGCTAGATATGGTGCCGTACAAAGAAAAGGGACATTACAAACTTAAAATAAACCAGGATATGATGCAGAATTTGGAAGACAACAACGTTTCGATAAGGTACGATAATATTTAATAATAACATGATGTTATTTTGTAATGTAAATGCGTTTAAAATATTTGCCCATTTTAAAATTTTCATTGATGACCTATAGTGCCATGAAAGGGAGTCGATTTGCAAAACCTTTTGAACAAGAAATTACGTACTGGGAAAAGACGCTCTCTGTCATAAACGATGTATTTGATATGTTTCTTAACGTCCAGAGACAATGGATGTACCTTGAAAACATTTTCATGGGAGAAGACATCCGTAAACAACTGCCTAAAGAAAGCAAAGAGTTTGACACAATTAACCAAGTCTGGAGAAACATTACGGAAAAAATGCATGAAGATAAGCAGGTTATTTTGGCAACACACAGAGAAGGACTGTTGCCGGTCCTGAAGGAATTGGCAGATCGACTGGAGATTATTCTCAAAAGTCTGGAAATCTTTTTGGAGGCAAAGCGTCAGAGCTTCCCAAGATTTTACTTTATTTCTAATGACGATCTTTTGGAAATTTTAGGAAGTAGTAGGAATCCTGAAATGGTGCAGCCTCATTTGAAGAAGCTTTTCGACAATATACACAAGGTTAGATTTACTTTTTAAAATTCTTTCTGCAATTGGATAATATTAGATGGGTTATATTTTTTCTTTCTGCTTCCAGATCAAAATTTTCAAGGCTCCCTACTCATCCAGACTGGACGTAAGTGCCATGATAAGTGGAGACGGAGAGGTCGTGGATTTTCTCAAGACTTTCCAGATTGATGGTCCCGTGGAGCATTGGCTTCGGGACGTAGAAAACAGCATGAAAGCTTGCTTAAAAGTACAACTGAAAAAGACACGAGATGACCTGAGAAAAAATTTAAATAGACGTGACAAGTGGATTATGGAATGGCCTGGTCAGCCTGGAATAACCGCTGCTCAAATTCAATGGACCGTGGCTATTACAAGAGCCTTGTTTGCTGCTGGCGATCCCCGTATTACAAAGAATCCGTTGAAAAAAGTGAGGAAGAAGCTGAATAAAATCCTGACAAAGTTCAGTATGGCGATTAGGGGTACTATGTCAAAAATTTCAAGGTTGAAAGTCACGGCAATGGTGACAGTAGAAATCCACTCGAGAGACGTTACTGACAACTTGTACAAGTCGGGTTGCAAGGATTTGAACAGTTTTGATTGGTTGCAACAACTCAGATTTTATTGGGATAAGGAGGAAAACGATTGCATTGTACGGCAGACAAACACATTCTTCAACTACGGTTACGAATATTTAGGGAATTCGGGCCGGTATATACGCATTTTTATCAAGAATTAATTAAAAGCATTTTAATAGTCGATTTTGGTACATTGTTCCAATTCCAATAATATTTACCATTACCATACTTTGCATTATCCCTACAAGGTTGGTGATAACCCCACTGACGGACAGATGTTACGTGACCCTTACCACAGCCATGTTTCTGCATCGGGGTGGCAGCCCTAAAGGACCGGCTGGAACTGGAAAAACAGAAACCACCAAGGATTTAGGAAAAAATCTAGGAATGTTTGTTATTGTCGTCAACTGCTCGGAGGGGCTTGACTACAAGAGTATGGGGAAAATGTTTTCCGGACTAGCTCAAACTGGCGCTTGGGTAAATGAGGAACTTTTTTTTTATTGTTAATTGCTAATACACCATACCGCAGTTTATTTATTTTGCGTGATTTCCATTTTCAGGGCTGCTTTGATGAATTTAATCGAATCAATATTGAAGTGTTGTCGGTGGTTGCTCAACAAATTATGTGCATTCTTCAAGCAAAAAGTCAAAATCTTCGGCGATTTTTATTTGAAGGGTATGATATACAGCTCATCTGGTCCTGTGGCATTTTCATTACAATGAATCCTGGCTACGCAGGGAGGACAGAGCTACCTGATAATTTGAAGGCCATGTTCCGTATGACCTCAATACATCCATTCAACGCGGCTACAAACTTCATATTTATTGAGAAAGTGACTTCAATGATCAATAATTTTTACAAATTACAGGACCCATTTCCATGATAGTACCAGATACCAGTCTCATTGCCGAAATTGTTCTTTTTGGCGAGGGATTTGACGATACTCGTACTTTGGCCAGAAAGGTAGACACCCTGTATAACCTTTCTAAGCAACAGCTCAGTAAGCAAGACCACTATGACTTTGGTTTAAGAAGTATGGTTGCATTACTTCGATACGCGGGTCAAAAACGTCGAGTGTCCAAACACATGACTGATCCAGGTAATCTTTACAGAGCTTTATAGTACAGTTTCCAAACACTGCTGGATGATCTTTAAATTACTGAAATTTCGTGCTTTTAGAGGTGCTAATTTTAGCTATGAGGGATATGAACATTCCCCGATTGACATCCGATGACGTCCCACTCTTCAATGGCGTCATAAAAGATTTGTTCCCTAATGATGAACCCCCAAAGTTTGACTATGGCATTCTGCTCACAACAATTCAGAATGAATTGATAAAGGCTGGTTGGCAAGCCACTGATAAGGCCATCCTGAAATGTTTGGAGGTGTTTGAAACTAAGAACAGTCGCCATTCCACCATGCTTGTGGGCCGAACTGGAAGTGGAAAAAGTGTCACTTGGAAATGTTTACGGGATTCTTTAACAACTTTGACAGAGATGGGCGAGCCTGGATATGTCCGAGCTAAGGAATTTGTCATAAATCCAAAAGCCTTGAGTCAAGCTGAGTTATACGGGGAGTTTGACCTTGGAACTGGAGAATGGAGTGACGGTGTCATTAGCGCCATCATGCGTATAACTTGTAATGACGAAAAACCGGATCAAAAATGGATACTGTTCGATGGGCCCGTGGACGCTGTTTGGATAGAAAATATGAACAGCGTCATGGACGACAATAAGATTTTAACCTTGATCAATTCCGAAAGAATTGCTATGCCCGAGCAAGTGTCTTTGCTGTTTGAAGTAGACAACTTGACTCAGGCTAGCCCTGCAACGGTTAGCAGATGTGGAATGGTTTACACAGACTTTCGAGATTTGGGATGGCGGCCATACGTTGAGACGTGGCTAGGTCGACAAAAGCGGAAGAAGGTGGCGGACGAATATAGAAAAAATATTGACTTTTTCCTCGATGTCACATTAAAGTTTAAAGCAGCTTTGTGCAAGGAGTTGATACCTGCAACGGAGTTAAATGTTGTCACCTCCCTTACCCGACTTATGGACTCATTGGCAACAAAAGAAAATGGAGTTAATTATAAGGATGACAACACTTTTGACATCATGGTCCGATACTACTTCGTGTTTAGCCTGATTTGGAGTGTGTGTGCTACGACAGATGAAGATGGAAGAAAGAAGTTTGATGGATTTTTGCGCGAATTGGATCCTATATTTCCCGCAAAAGACACAATTTATGACTATTTTGTAGACCCTTTGCAGCGGAATTTAATTCATTGGAATACTTTATTGAGCTCACAGTGGAAATACGACCCAGAGTAAGGCAACCAACGATTGGTGAACTCTTGAGTACTAGATATAAGTTCGAAGTTTGAATAAGTGTTATAATTACTACTACAGATTGCCCTTTTTCAAAATCATCGTTCCCACTGTCGACACAGTTCGTTACAATTTTGTTGTTGAAAATCTTCTAAAAAATTCCTTCCCTGTTTTAATGGTGGGCAAAGTTGGAACGGGCAAAACATCTGTAGTTCAAAGCGTACTCACGACGCTGCCCCAGGAAAAGTATTCCGTCCTCACAATAAACATTTCCAGCCAGGTTAAAAAGCGATCGTAGTTTGTAGTTTCTTCCTATATTGCTGAATGCAGGAAATGAAATAAGTCGAGTTAACTAAATCAAACATCAAGTGACAAATTACTAATATGAATTTTCTTTACAGACAACGTCGTCAAACATTCAGAATTTCATAGAAAGTCGCTTGGAACGAAGGGCAAAAGGAGTGTTTGCACCTCCTAGAGGCATGTTTTATTTTTCACAATAATCAAGTTGTTGGTTGAGTTTTGAGTTCATTCGGTATATTTAAAAACGAGTTGTCATTATTTTAGGAAAGTTCCTGCTAACTTTTTGTGATGATCTCAACATGCCTGCGAAGGACATATACGGTAATTAAATAAATATTGTCGATGTCATGTCATTTATTTCACCCGACCAACAATTTTATGTATTTATGGCAAATCAAAACATTACCCATAGGCTCCCAACCACCTTTGGAGTTAATTAGACAGTGGTGCGATTATCGTTTTTGGTATGACAGAACTAATCAAACTGCCAAGTTTATCACGGTACGGTTATGTTTATGTTTAATTAATGCATAACTTTATTCGCCTCAACGTACTACTAACATCCTAACATTTTCCTACATTTTTACTTTTATTCAGAATATGTTTTTGGTCGGAGCAATGGGCCCTCCTGGTGGGGGCAGGACGGAAATATCTCCTCGGCTCCAAAGTGTATTTTGTCTTATCAACATGACATTCCCGGAAGAACCTCAAATCAAACGAATATTCATGACGATGCTGAACCAAAATCTTGTTGACTTTGACCAAGAGGTAAAAACTCTTTCGGAGGCGGTGACGTTGGCCACAATTGACGTATACTACTCTGTATCTACCAAGATGTTGCCAACCCCTGCCAAAATTCACTACCTTTTTAATCTTCGAGATATTTCCCGAGTGTATCAAGGTCTTTTGCGAGCTAACAAAAAGGTGCACGATACAAAGATCAACTTTAGTAAGTTGTGGTTTCACGAATGCTGCAGAGTATTCAACGATCGCTTGGTGGACGATAAGTTAGTCAGATGCCGTGAAATAAAAATTAAACTAGTGTTTACTCAGTTTACTGTGTGGTGTAGCGATTATGTTCATCCGTTGTAATCTCTTATTTCAATCTAAACTTCAGTGATCGTGAATGGTTTGTTAACTGTCTATCAGAAAAATTGGGAACACATCTTGACCAAACCTTTCAGAGCGTTTGTCCTAACCGTACCATGCCTATTTTTGGCGATTTTCTAAACGATCAAGGCATCTACGATGACATTAAGGGTATTGTGGAAGCAGAGTAATCACAATCATTAATCATCAACTATTTATAATATTAATAACAAGTTAATATTTCAAAAACTAGATATAAAAGCACTGAGAAAGTACATGGAGGAAGTAGCCCTCCCAGCTTACAATAATTCCCCTGGTTGTACTCCTATGAATCTCGTTCTGTTCAGAGAGGCTCTCGAACACGTTTCTCGCATTTCTCGAGTTATATCTCAGCCAAAAGGATCTATGTTGATTGTCGGGATCGGAGGGCACGGCCGGCAGAGTTTAAGTAGATTATCATCCTCCATTTGTGGATACTCTGTTTTTGAAATTGAAGTTAACAAACGATATAAAAAGGCGGATTTTCGGGAGGATCTTAAAAAAGTTTATCGACGAACAGGAGCAGATAATAAAACGTGCTGCTTTGTCATGAATGATACTCAAATTGTAGACGAAGCATTCCTCGAAGATCTCAACAATGTCCTTAGCTCTGGTGAGGTTCCCAACCTTTACAAGCCGGACGAATTTGAGGATATTAAAAACACTGTGATGAAAGCTGCTCTTCGTGCTGGCTATCAGGAAACTAATGAGTCCATTTTTAAATTCTTGATAAACCGTGTCCAATTCAATCTCCATGTGGTCCTCTGCATGAGTCCGATTGGTGACGCCTTCAGACATCGCGTTCGTC
>JAHZNE010007609.1:0-11839 GCA_027744055.1 Callyntrura sp. NNG-2020 | reverse complement strand
ATTTAATTTTCCTCGACAATTCCTTAATTGTACATGACACGACGGTAACACGACATGACGTGCCAAATTTTGAACATGTCTGTATACCCTGAGAAAATTTAAGCATAAAAAAGCGAAAAGAGTTTCTCTTTATGCAAAAATGTCTTTTACACCCTCACCAGCAGCTGCAAGAGCACAAAATATCACACCTTTTTTCATTTCCAGCGTGTAATTGTATTTTTTGGCAATAAAAATACATGCAAAATATATGCATAAACACATACAACCACAACCTTTTAATCAGCTAGTAAGCAAAGTTAGCACACAGACATGTTTTGCTGAACTGCGTGATGTGAAGATGATAAATATCCCACGCTTTAAAAAGCCTAAACCCAAACACGGACACAATCAGTCAGTTTTTAGTAACAGTACAATAGTTGTACTTACAATAGTACATTTCCAAAGTATCATTCTTAAAGAAAATTAAGCATTGTGCGTGTACTATTATTAATATTGCATGCTTGATTGCAGTTTCTCTTGTCTTCCTTCTTCTCCCTCACCACCACCAGCAGCATTGCCATAACCGCACTTCATTATGATTTAATATTTATTATTACGCCATAAAAACACACTTTTTATGCTGGAAACTAGTACAAGAGAGAGGAGAACCTCCGATCCTACACAAAGTGGAGAATGGTAGTACTATCGTTGTACGGTTACCACTTACCACTCACTGAGAGGTTGATATGTAAATTAGGCAGAACGAAATCGGGAAAAAACGGTTATAGTATACACATAAAAATAGCGTGTTTAACAATAAGAAAATCTACAACAACAGGTTCTATTATGCTAGACCGTAAGAGAGTTATCATCATCAGGAAAATTATAGGTGGAACATGACGTGTGTAATAGATATCTATGTTATTATGTATCATCATTACTATTACGTGTGTGTGTGTGTGTGTGTGTGTGTCTTCAAAAACGACTGACCAACTTGGTGCTTGATGAGGCAGAGAGAGAGAGAGAGAGAGATAGTTTAACAAAAGTACAGTTGAGGAAGTCCATGACTACAAGATAAACTACAGGAATAGTCGAAGAAGTCGAGTTAAAAATGTTCGTGCTTCTCTGGACACTTCGTTTGTTATTTTTTCTGCTTCTGCAGAAGCAAACAAGAGAACTTGAAATTATTATTCTTGTGTGATATGGACTACGTGTCCATTCATCAAACAAGTAAAAAGATCATGATAAGATGAGGCATGTTAAATACATTCCTATTTTAAGTGTAATAATAATATGAACCTACTGGACATGCACACGCATTTACCTGCTGGTGATTTTGTTATGGTTAGTGTTAGTGGGTTACTAGAGGAGGATTATGGTGATGATGAAAATCACACGAATTATTCATAAATTTTTTTAAAAAGATGATATAGGAAGGATGATTCTTATAATGATGGGACTACTGATAGGAATGATGACCAGGATAAAAATAAAATGTTTACATATTCATACAACTACAGACATGCTTACAGGCTTATCATCATCATTTTGTGGTTGGTAGCTAGAGAAGTAGACACAGAAAAACGTTGTTGTGTTAGATGTTTGTATTGCTCATCCTGGAGTATTTTTTCGAGAGGAGGCGATGTGTGCTCGCAGATAGGCATTCAGGTATAGAAGGATTACAACAGGTAATAAAAACGGGGAAAAAGTTGGCAGTAAACTACGCTTCCATGTTCTCAGGTTCCCATCGAGGCTTTGCGCATGATGATAATCAGCCTGATCGTGGAAGTGAATGCGTGGAGGATTGTTGTGTGGTAAAAACCTGGATGAGTTGGATAGAATGTAGTAGGTGGCTACGTTGAACCTCACCTCTGCTGACTCTCTATTCTTAAGTAAAGAAGCCAGACATGCAGAAGACGTTTTCCATTGTTATTACTTCTGCGATTTATTTGACCAATCCTCCATGTCTAACGAGCGTAAGTAATGATGATTAAGTGTGTGACGACGAGGGAGAGAGAGGTTTTGCTAAAAAATGTTTTTTTCGCTTCTCGTCAGTTTTATGGGGATGATGTTGTAGAAGGGTAATAAAATTTCTGTGAGTTATGCCTATGGTGAAGTAGTGACGGTTTGTAAGGAAGAGTAGGTAATGGTAATGATACTAAAGCATGCTTTTTGCAATTATCTGGTCATTCAGTGGTGGTTTGTCAAGACTGATAGACCTCCGACTTTTCCAGTGGTGACTTGCTGACGACACAACTGCTCTTAAGACGGTCTCATTGTCATTTTGTCATTTCTCCCCAAATTTCTTGATCAAGTTTGGTGTATAGTGTTGTAATAGAAACGGTGGTAGTTGCAATGGCAATTGTAAGTATATAGGTTACCAGAAATCTTAAGAGAAACGAATGAGTCGACATTTGCTGAAATTAAGAATTCGTTGGTAATTTACAATCGTATAACTGTTTTTTTTATTTTTGTGTAAATTTCAGGATAGTTTAGCTGAGCCTACTAGAAGCGGCCTTACGATGGCCGATTTTTTAGGCACTGCCCGCCTCCTGCCCACCAACACTGCTGAACTGATAAGACGGAGTAGTAACAATGACGCAAGACCATTAAGACGCCGTTTTTCCCCGTTATTACTAGCCTCTTCGACTTCATCACAAGAAGGCTCTTCATCTGGCGATTCTTCGCCCTTCAGCCCACATCCGGTGACATCTTCCTCCAGCAGCAGAAGCACTTCAGAGTCTACCGCTGCTGGAAACGACAATTGTTATTCAGCAACATCCACCCAGCAATCAACAGACCACAGTTGGTATTCTTCCTCCAGAAGGGGAACTTTTAGAAATACATCGTCGTATTCGTACTCGTCGTCGTCATCATCAAGTTTGTCTTCATTACCTTTAGTATGGATCTCTTTAGTATTAGCTTTAATATCATGCAGCCTTATCAGCCAAGTTGCTGCAGTCCCGTCACATTCAGTAAGCAAACCTTTTTATATTTACATCATCTACTATTTAAATTTTACTAAAGTTTTTTTTAATTTCTCGGGATAATCCAACTTATTATCAATGTTTCTTTTCTTTTGTCCAGATTCACACCCAAATGGGTGAGAAGGAACTTCAGCAAATTTTTCAAGTTGATAGTCATCATCAAGGTGAGTGTCAATTTACATTTTTCTAAAGCGCATTATCATCACCTGGCGTTATCATAATCAGGAAAACAGCACACAAACCCTTGCCAATGTCTATTTTTAACTCCTTTTTTTCTTCGGCTTTTGGACTTGTAGCTATATGCCCTTGTCCTTCGCACACAAACCACATAAAGACACCCTGTGTCTGTTAAATCATATTACTACTGACCTAGACTGGCAGTAATGTACACCCCCTCTGGCCAATGGTCCTTTGTACGAGAACGCATGAAAACATAAACATAATAGTGTCATTCATCATTCCTCGTCATCCATCATCACAATGGTCTGGTCGCACGATAAAAATAACCGATTCCAGCAAGGTCAACCCTTCCTTTTTCATGACCAATGACCACATAATGTGAGTGCAATGTAGTGACGCAGCAAAAGTATCTGGAGTAATGAAATAATAGCGAAGAAGGAAGTGAAGGTTCGTGTTTTTTCCCTATTTGAAAAGCACAGTCGTGTACGGCTTGTTTTCGCCCTTCTTCCTCTAAAGTCCTCCCCATGCTACTGCAAAACTGATGCTTAAAATCAGTAGTAGTGGTGTGATGTGGAGAGTAGTAGTAATGGCTGCTGTTGCTGATGAGGATGCTGCTGATGGTGATGAATACTACACCTGTGTGTTGTACGCATTTGCATTGTTTGTAGAATACGGACGAGTAGGTGTGAGAATAGACGGCATATATAGGCAGGGACTAGGGACTCAACTTGTTGAGCTCTTTCGCATATGCTGAAAAAGGCATGCTGTGGCGTGTAAATGTGAATAGGCGTAGGTATGTAGGATAGGCGCCTCAGCTTAAAATAATGCAGTATAGTGATTTAGTTGCATACTTTCAAAACGACCTTGCCCTTGAAATCGAAAGTGAAGGATGTACAAGACTTGTATTATGCGGTCGGTATTTTAAATCCTGGCCTGTTACAAAAGTGTTGCCATTATTGTGCATTTTTGCTACATCTCGGCATTCACTATTTAAAAAAGAATCCTTTTACATTTCTAAGCTGCCTACATTTTTGTTGGTACATATTTCCCATTTCTATTTAATATATAAACTGTGTAGTTTAATATTGAATGAAAGAGTAATGTATTGTTTAATAAATTTGTAAAAGTGTTTTTTGTAATTTGTAGAAATATGCAACGTAGGCATGCATGGATGTTCATGTTTGTGTAGTGACTATCTAGTATCTGATCTATTTATCTAGAATCTTGACTTGTTCAAGTACACGGCAGCAAAGGTCATGTCGTTTTGTAAATACCTACAAGTTAGGCGTAGGAACAATGCAAGCATTAGGAATATAGCATAGCCGAGTTACTAAAGTTGCTTCTCTCTAGAGAGAAAATCCTCCCTCGCGTCACTTTTATTTTCCCTTAGAGAATGAATGGCATGTTGGGTATGTTGTTTTTCTGTCTGTGAACTTGGCGATTTTTTTAACTTCGCGTTTTACTGAAGCTGACACATTTCTGGGTTGTTGTAGCTCTTGTCTTCCTGCCTTGTCAACAAGCTACTTAATGGTGGTAAACACTCGTGTCTAGAAAAGAGAAGAGTAAATTGTTTATACAATTTTAAACAGCAACAGGAATGAACACGACTGTTGTAGCATAACCAACATTGAAAATCGCCTTGTCAAAGAAAGCTGGTAACGGGAACTGTTACACGATACAGTGTGTATCTTTGATGAGTATCTATACAGTATTTCTTGTGCTTGCATTGTTAACATCATTATTATTCATTTATTGTTGTTTTTATGTGTGAGGAATAATGGAATGAAATGGAAAGGACGTAACATTCTAAAAATAGTCTCTGTTCATTTTGAGCAGGCAGGTAAATTTTAAGCAGGTATGCAGCTTGTTAAAAGGATTGTAAAGGAAAAGAAACTGCAGGAAAACAGGCACATGCACTTGAAACAGAACAAAAGGTTTTCCTAAAAGGTTTGATGACGTTCATTCGGTAGATATAAGAGGAGCATAATAAATTGTATGGTTACTTTTGTTTCGGTTGTTTAAAGTTTACATGTTGCCCCTGTAAGTTTGTAAAGGTCATACACCGCGACCACTCGTGCAAGTTTGTCTGACCCAAACAATCAGGATTCGTTACGTTCTATATAATAGCCATGGTGACAATAATGCGAAGAATCTCGCGTCATAATAGTATTAAATGCCCAGAATCCACATTATTACCAGGCAAGGCTTCAATGTAATACTATCCTGAAAACCTCCTCCTGTAAGGAAGAGAACAAAAAATGTTTCCTGGTCATTCTCCTCCCCCTCTTCCAGAGAATCATAAATTTTATTCTTGTTTCGAATTGAAGTCGCTGTATCATGGTTATGACACGAAGATAGAGTTGCATTGTCATTGTGGTCATAAATCATAAAGTAGTTAAAAATGAATATATTATCATTTTTGTATTAACATAGGGATCGTCATAAAAATGATAGCTGTAGTAACAGAAGGAGTTCATTTAGCTGGCCCACGCACGTTTCACAAAGATATTCATGACTTTGTTAGTTCCGTATCTTAACGACAAAAATGGCAACTAGTGCAATAGTTTATGTAAATGGAAATGGCGATTCACTGATTGTCACACTAACATTGATTCTATTTTTGCGCTGTTTTGCTCTCGTGACAAAATATAATTATGTAAATTATTAATAATTTAATTTTTTGCTGATTTGTTTGAGCAGTGCCAGAGTATGAAGTTGTGTCAATTCACTCGCGGAGCAAGAGGTCGATAGAGGAAGATAATAAGAGACTAGTGAGTTTCAATGCATTTGGAAAAGATGTCAAGTTACAGTTGAGGAGAAATCCCCACCTCGTCAAGCAATCCCTCCGCATGTGGATCGCAGAGCCGGACTCATCCAAAGGGATCCACTACAAAGAACTCACTCAGGTACGATGCAATGCCGATTTTTGCAAGCTTATAAATTATTGCAACCACTCGTATAATTAACTTCTCCCATGCGTATGTATTTTACCTTGCCTCGTGCACTACTACACAAATGACAAAGGTTTACCTAGTATAGAGGGTCCCTAATTTGGGCAAGTTTTATTGTGGAATTGATTGAAAGCTACAATTTTGTGGAGGTGCCAGTTTAATGGAACTGCACAATAAAAAAGATTGATTTTACCTTAACATTGACATTTGTAGGTATAATAACATAAACTTAATGGATAGGTATAGGTGTTGTACGCGTTTACTTAATTATACACGCCATGATAATCAATGATGATGATGATATAGTGTTACATTGAGCTGATTGACCAGCGACCGCTGTTACTCCCTGTCCCATCCGTCATTAGTAAATCGTGTAGATCCATCAACGTGTAACCATCGCATCGTCATCATTGTCATAACAATTTTTTTCTTTATTATCATCATTCCACAAATTCATTCAGTAATTTTGGCCTAGCCCTTCATTCATTCAAAAATATTAAGGTCCACATTTTTTATGGAGTTCACCTTATTTTATTATGTGCCTACGTATTATTGATACACATAAATACAGCTTTATTGTCAAGTCAAGTGCAAAAAAACGGTTGAGCAGGAGATAGCGCTACAGAAAAGGGCACACAATAAAGAGAAAACGTTTTGTAATATAAAATTCCTTTTTTGTCTGGGGCCTGTATTTGATATACCTTTTGCTGCTATGACGATTATGACTAAAGAGTGCATTTTTTGCGGTACGATTTCCAAGTTCAATCTCAACATGCAACAGGTGCTTGACGCTAAGAAGGAATTCATTTCTTTGAATGAGTGTGTGGAGCTCTCGAACAAATAAACACACATTTCGCTTCACTTGTTGTTGTAAAATCAATTTCACCTTCAACCATTTCAACAATAAATTATGGTAATTTGAGATTTATGAAGATTTTTTTGTAATTGCTCTCTCCGTCTACCTGTTTCTGATGATACGACATATAAAAAATTGAACTTGTGTATCTGGGTTGTATCCTATATAGCCCTATAGTCTGCAGTACGTCACTTTAACCCCAGTCCTCACCCAATTTGTCTTTACAAATAATATATCAGTCGACCTGCAGGCACAACTTGGAAAAATTACTTGAGGAAAGTCACGTCCTATTTTTTATACTCGTCGAGTTCTGCTGGAGGTCCATAAAAAACTGAACTCATTTTCTCATTAATAATTCACGGAGCACCCATAATGATATGATATCTGTATTAAACATTTGCCCACAGCATCACTTCAGTAGCTAATCAGCCTAAAAATCACAAACAATTATTTCATGTCTCAGTAGAAATCCTAACCGTAATTGCCTTATGGATAAAGCTATTTGGGTAGAAAAAAAACAGCTAAGGCTATCTGACTGCGCAGCAAATTGATTGTTTGTTTCTCTTGGTGGGTGAACTGACTATATGTATCTACTACACCTGCGGTGGGGATATTGATAATGAAGATTGAAATGAAATTTCATTCGATTCATCCATTAGTTATTCATACAAATATTAAAAATTTTAGATTGTGTGAATAGGTAGCGCAAGGCGTTTTTGCTGTCACTGCTTCTAGTTTGGTATTTATTTACCAACATCAGCTCATTCCATTACGCACGTACATTAATGCGCACTGTAATTGATGTTGGACAGGATCTATCCTTTTTAAATGAAAGAGTGCAAATGCTACACTTTATTTGTCTATCTATCCATCTTGCCTGTCATTTTGTTACGTCACCGCATTTATCCGTAATAGGCATGTCATCAGTGCCTATGGGAACGTGTTATATGCTACACCATTAGTTAGGTATAACAATGGTTGGCTTTAATTGTCAATTTTAATCTGTAACCTAGAACCTCAAACAATTTATTTTTTTAACTATTCAATTGAACAGTAGTGTGGGCTTTGTGCGCTATCGTCCACTGCTGAGTGAGTGAATTGATATATAAAGGATGAAAAACTCCACTCGACTGAATATTTTAGGCAAAAAATAATATAAAATTGTGATGAAATCATAAATTTAGCATTCTCCTCCTTCTCCTTCTGTGGCAATACGATCCAATGAATGAAAAAATAATTGAAGTAATGAATTTTTCATTATCAAACTGAACCCACACAAAAATGTAAACAAAGTTGCGAGTTAACGAACTATGCGTGTGGCTGTTAGGTACTTGACAATAATAATAATGTTACTTTTTGTAATGATTAAACGTTTAATGTAAAGCAGGTAATTGTTCAATTTTGTGCGGCGCTGGTGGCTCGCACACGAATTGTCTTTTTTTCTTGTGATTTTAGAAATTAAAATATTATCGTGTTTTCATTGATGAGTTGTAATCAATCAAACTCCTGTATTTTTTTATGAAATTGTTTTTTAAACAAAATTGAGAGCAACGAAAAATTAATTTCAAGATATGTAGTGTGTGGTAACCATTTTTAAATAACGCTTGGCCAGAAAGATTTAAATTTCGGCAGAATATAAGGGAGTTATTGAAAGAGTCCCTTTTGCCCACGGACTACAAGATCAAAGGGTTAGCGCTTTAAAATATTGAGAATTTTTCCTTATACAAACCCTGCTTTGTGCTTTCATTTTCAATAAATGTGGCTAATTTGTGGCCCTGAACAAAATGAAATGTGACACTGAAAATAAGCTGTCACGTACCACTTCTTTTGTTACCTACTGAGGCCTGCCGTGATATTGATTATCAAGAAAGTAATTAAACTATGTGCATACATTATTATAACCCCACACTCAACAAACACGACTAATTGTCTAGTGTATGTGTGTGTGTGTGTGCGGCCGCTGCGCAGAAAATAAAATTATTACTGAATTGTCCCATTTAGAAAAATGGAGAGCCATTTATAACAATAAGCCACAAGTGGTGGTGTCGGTTACAACAAGTACCGAAATACAAATGGCAACATTAACGACAACTGCACAGCGGGGAAGGAACAAGATGAAAATGAATGTGCCTGTTTTTTTAAGGGGACACTTACACACGTGACACAAAACAGCCCTATTCACTCCTTTCTCTTCAAACAAAGTAAGCAAGTATGTAATATGGTAATAATAATATCATCAAATGTAGCAACGGTGGCGATGCGTTCTTACTTTACTTTGGTAACAAATTAGTTTTACTGTGACGGTGATGGTGATCCAAAAAAGGCATGTATTTTTGTCTACCAAAAGGGGACTCCCCTATATTTATCACTAGGCTATAGATGATCGTTGATAACGACGACGACATTGCGTTTTACCGCTCCTCGCGGTGACCCTCATATCTTCATTACAATAATTTAATTACGGGGGACGTACAGAAATGGGACTAGATGTAGGCAAAGCAAGCGGCATGTGGATGTGTGTGGTGTACAAACGACGAGAGCATAAATGATTGGGAATAAAGTGTATATAGTTAAATGGGCGGTTTGGTGAAAAAAGGATCTCCCTTTTCATTTCGTTAAATAGACACACGTACACAGTAAAACCCAATAATACCTAAAATATTCATTTTACCTTCAATTTTCTTATGACACAATTATTTTTTGTAAGTGTTCCTATATGTGCTGCAGCATGTACATATGGTATGAGCAACGGTATTCAAGTATTTTTCTAAAAATGCAATTTTTTCTTTCGAATTACAAGTTCATTATCATCATCAGCAGCGGCAACAACACGAAAGAACTGGGATTGATGAAGAAATGTAATCTCACTAATGATAAAAACATATATTTTAATATAATTAGGCAAAAATTTCATTATAGATCATCACAATGTGTAATTACTACAACACGAACGTTAGTCGACAGACATCTTTCCATCATCATGTGACTTTGACTAAATTAATAATTTTTGTGTTTGTTGTTAGTGTTGTATAGGTAGGTAGGTATCCATTTCAGCAGAAAGGGTGGTCATATCACTGCAACTTGTGCAGTGACGACGGTTAGTTTGTCATGCTGCTTATTATGATAATTAGGTATAGATACAGCAGAATATTAGGCAGGTACTCAGATTGCATTTTTGCTGTTGCACAATTTGTGTTTATATTTTTCCTTCCTTTAAAATCTAATCTGGCAATCTTGTATCCACACACGTCTCGTTATACCTATACTGCGCACTGCATATAGAAAAGTTGCACTAATAAGGTGTATTATACTATAGATACCATAGTGTACTGCAATCACCATAGCCAGACGATTGAAGTCGTGTTACACAAATGCACTTTTTGGTAAGTAAGTAGTTTGTAATACATTAATAACCATAATAACTGCAGGTTTATAAATTATATCTTGTATAATCATCATAAAACGCTGAAGAAATTATTAATATTATTTTTAAAAAGACAACTTCGTATACCACCAAACCCCAACATTCGTTGCTTTAATAAGTATATAAAATGCAAAAAAATAATAATAGCAGTTGCAGCCACAAACAACACGGTTGTAACAAAGCAGTGCACACTGCAGTTGCTAGAGGTAGATTGAGGATTTTGCACAGGCATACATTTTTCTGCTAATTCATCATGTTGCTGCAGTCTTTTTTACTGCGCTGATGAAATATTTAGTATTTTTATTATAAAAAAATACGAATAATAATATGCGTGGAGCACTGCATAAAATTGCATGATGGTGATTATTGGCCCATTATTAGGAGTAGCAGCAGCTAAACTACCAAAAAGCTAACTAAATTCATATAAAATGGTTGGATTGGAAGTGGTATGTGTGCATATACATTGTAGTTAAGGCCGTTGCAGTACCCTGCACTTAAGTCAGGCAATGAGAGAGACTTTGAGCGAGAAAGAGAGAGAGATGGGATGGTTGGTTTGCATTATCAACATAAAATGGGCAAGTTTAAGAAGAAAAAGAGCATTGTTGCTCTGCTGTGGTGATGCAATAATAAAAGATCCAAAGCCAAATAATCAAAAAGCATCTCTCTCTACGTAACTGTACACGAGCCCCAATAATAAAAGCGATCACCAAAAAAGATTTTACAGTAGTGAGTAGTGGTAATGCAATATTATAATTTAGTTAAAGAAAATGCATAATAGAAGCACACGTGAGTGATGCTTTACCTGTCTATTCCTAACGAATGGGCTCATTCAATGGATTATGATATGGATTACTTCATTGTGGGTAGGTACCGTGTATGTGTGTATAGCGTGAGTTATTCTCGTGTTTCTTTGCCGTAAAATATGAGAGATTTGAAAAAAAACGAGAGATTATATAGCCAACAGCAAAATTGGGAGTGAAATAAGAAAACCAGCGTTGGGCAGTACGTGTAAAGTATTAATTGATAGGGAATGTTACAAGATGCTTTGATGTGCTACAGGGTTTTCAGCGACAAAATAATGAGACGTTACGATTATAAACGCTATTGATTGGATTATGTATCGAACGCAGAGTGTCTCGGTGTCCGATGATTTTTAATAATTTTTAAAATTGTCAAATTTTCAAACAAGTATACGTGGGTTACTCATAGAACTATTTCACGCGTGATTTTTTATTGAAAACGCAAAGCATTCACATTTTATACACAACATTTTGCTACTAATGCATATACACTATAAATTCGTAATAGAGTTCAAAATGCTAAATTGAATACTTTTTAATTTTTATTGTCTACACAATTGGAATCATGATTAGACTAGAGTATTTGAAGATAAAAATAACGAGACGAGCTATCTATCTAATGAAGTAAAATATTACAGTCGATTAGTTTTATGACCAACCTT
>JAHZNE010007608.1:0-10648 GCA_027744055.1 Callyntrura sp. NNG-2020 | reverse complement strand
CTAACTCTGTAAGTTTGAATAAAGTTAAGCGCTAACACCGGGGTAAATAGTTACCACCCGAGTTTGAATGTCGGCCCAGGAGATCCCAAAGTTTCATCTCAAGGTTTGAAGATGGTCCACCAAAGGTAGATCGTAACCGACCACCGGTGCATAGTTGTCGATACTCGAAAACAAAGTGTAAAATCCAACTTCCTTCATGTGTCATGAAGTATTGATAATACAATTTTTTAACTTTGGCGACCTCTGTAGCCGTTTGGGGTCAACCACCAGGGGTAATACGCGGCATAACAGATAATTTAGTATAGTCTTAGTAGAAAAGAGTATAACTTATCATTATCATGTTTTGTATCGGTGTGCAAATTTAAAAAAAAATAATGTTGGTCCCTAGTGTGACCCGAAGGAGTTGACCGGTTACAAGATACCATACCTGATATTACGCCTACGCTACGTAAACGAAAATCTATAATTATTATACGCCGCACAAGTACTGTATAGTGTGTGATGATGATACCAGAAGAAATGGTGTATAGTGATATGCGGTATACACGACAGGACACGTAGTTTTTGTACATTTTTCAGACACGCAGCCAAGTAATGTACTGGCGGTTCTGTTGCAAAATAAGGTTTAGAAATCATATCCTGTTTCATGCTGTCTACGGTAAGGACATTTGATACAGAGGGGAATCTTGTGGTCCGGCTCTATTCAAGAAGTAGTCAGGTTGACTTGTGGCGTCGCGAAGGAGAGACGATACTCACTCTCGTCTCTCGCCACTTTTCGACGTGCTCCTGCCTCTTAACAACGTACGTAGCAATAAACTCCATTTTTTCAGTGTTTGTCCCCTTTGATAACTACTCTTTTTGTGCGGGTATAAACAACACACAGTTAAGGACATACTTCTCAGGTGTGTGTCGTGTCGTCGTCAAAAACGGAGAGAAAGTTGTAAAAATATTTTAAAATTTGGGAAAAGGAAAAAATTCTAGTGTTTTTATTAAGAGAATATGTATTGAAGTAAGTGGGAGGTCGTAGGGAGAAAATGCCCGCCTTTTTTTGGGGCTAAATAAATTCGAGCTGTTTTGCAAAATATTTTCACATTTTCTACTTAAAATATTTATAGTTTTCTCGGGCTCGTTTATTTTTTATTTTCTGTTTATTTCGTAATTATTTTAAAGTTTTTGCACAGTTGAAAATAGTTGTAAATTGTTGTAAAAAATGATATTGTATTAATAAAGTAGATTTATGGGTTGTTAATTTGGCAGCATTTGTTTTGGTGCAATTGAAATTTTGAGCATGTGTGTAACTACAACGGAAGAAGTAACTTTTGAAGGTTGGCCACAGTTCAGTTGACAAAACTATTGTTTTTATTTTCTTTAGAACTGAGCCGCATGACTTATTTCCAGTTGCCAATGCCACCGTGAAGGGCACAATGTCTACATCATGGGATCCGTACGGTTCTATTGGAGGTGTGCCCCACGCTCCTGGAGGTGCCAATGTCCCGTCTATTGTAAGTGCCCACAATCACCATTTTCCCAATCATCACCACCACATGTCACCTTCCACTGGAGCAATGTTGCCGTCTTCGAGTCCTCCGTCTTCCATTTATTCTCATGCGGGAAGTACTGGAAGTAGTTTGTCAAGCAGCACCATGCCCCCTGGAATGCCTTCATCGCTGCATATGCCACCTCATGGACAGCCCCCATTACGAGGCCATTTAGTAACAGCACCTCAACAGACTTACACACATGCCCCTTACCCTCCCAGTGGTTATGTCCCTCATTTGGGATCTCACGGACAGCCACCACATGGATCTCATGTTCCTCCGCCGTATTCTGGTACACCTGTGATTCACCCATATCCACCCCTTTCTTCAGTGACAACAGCAAATCAAGCCAGTAGTCCATATCACCTTCCACTAGCACCTGTGCCTCCTTTGCCTGGAACTGCGCCTTTACCTCCTCCCCTGGGAGTGGCACCCTACAATCCTAATCATCCATATACCCAACCTCCCCATCATATTCCCATGACTACTCCACCATTGACCAGTCAACATCATACTATCCCTCATCCAACGCTTAGTCCACATCACCAACCGTATAACTTGAAAGTAACGACGGGTGGCTCCCCTCAACCTATTGTGGCTCCCCTTACACCGGGACCTGTGCCACAAACGCCCATTGGCGGTCCTCCGACTACACCTTTTTCCAACGGTCCGCCTCCAGGTGGTCCAGAACATGATCTGCCTCCTGAATTATTGTCCGGTGGTTGGAGAAAGTTTTGGAGCAAACGGGAAAATAGATGGTACTTTTGGAATTGTAACACTGGTGAATCCCTGTGGGATCCTCCGCCTCTCCCTGGTCGCTATCCGCCACAACCCGGAGTTGTAAGCTATCACATAACAGTCCTTGAATAATTAAATAAGCTTCGGAAACTTAATCAATTCATAATCTCATTTTCCACAGTATGACCCTTTAACCGATCCGTTAGGAATTTCTTGTGCCAATGGACCTGGAGGTGCTAATCATATGAGTTTAAAACGGAGAGCGTCTTCTGGTGAACAGTTAGGGGGACCAGTAGTTAAAAAGTTTATCTTAGCGTAAGTTGTCATTCCATTTTCCAAGTAGATGAATTACTCAATTACTCATTGCGAACAATTTGTTTATATTTTAGCGGCCCGTGGGATTTAGAGGTTTCATCGAATGTATACTCGTCAGAAGCAGCGATTCAAAACCCCCATTTATTTCCTCCCCACCCTGATGTTGAAATTCAGCGTTCCCAGCTTATTGCTAAGCTTAGACAATGTTACCAACAATCGTGCCAGTCTAGAGAGGGGATTGACGCCCCAAAGGAGTCTTTAAATAGGTAAAAATTATACATGACAAAATACAATAACAATAGCTTGTTTTAAATTAAATTAACTCTTGTCTGGGAATTTACGTAGGTGGATAATTGAACGGAAAATTGCGGATTTACGAGGTGTTGACCCAGTTTTCCCATCATGTGATACGCAAGAAGGAATCGTGTCCCAAGTGATGTTCAAAGAAATCATGAATGACATACCAATGAAAGTCGTAAAGCCTAGATTCACGGGGGACGCCCGAAAACAACTGGCAAAGTTTGCCGAGGCGTGTAAAAGAATAATTGAAACCAGGTAAAACATTGATTACTTTCTATATGCCAAATGAAAATGTTGCATTTGGTTTGCTCTTCGATTTTCAGTTTTAATAAGTTGTAAGTAGAGCTTGCATTAACCTTTGTACTGTGATGATACGATGACGAGTCTGACCGTGACTTCATTTTCCCTGTGATGTAACTATTGGCAAAGGTTTTCTTTGAATTCAGTGGTTATTATGTGGGAAATTCATGGGTTCTGATAGAACTGAGGCATTTGTCTGAGTACCAGTTATGCAACGTGGTTAGAGTAGAAGATTGATAGATAATAGAACTTTCTTACTAACGTCGTGGGCTTTTAATATTAATTGCTTATTTGTTGATGACTTAATGCTTACAAATTTTTAAATCATTAAATCTTCTAGGGACGTATCAAGTGAGTCTCGGAAACTTGTCAAGTGGAAAGTGGAGGAGACATTCTCCTGGTTAAAATCCACAGTGGGAGCACCCTACGAAGCATTTCAGGAGCGATTGGCCCATCTCAAAGTGACTTGTCAGCCACATGTGCACACGGCAGCTAAATCATCTGTAGAGGGAATCTGTCGAAAAATGAGCTTGTTGGCAAAGCAATATGGACAAAATGTGAGGGAAACTCATCTAAAGCACTTCGTTGATCCACAGAATGTAAAGCAAAGCCATGAACCTGTAAGTATCTACCTCCAATCTTCTGATATTACACTCATAACGACTTGTCACAAAAAATTTAATAAATCCTTCCAACTGTACTGATTTTTGCTATATTAACTCAATATATGTAGTAATCTTGTAATTCACACATTTATTTGTTAATATTTTTAGGAGAAAGGAAAATACCGCTGTCATCCAGCGCTTTGTGGGGGGTATGTTTTTACGGATGCGGGGAAACTTCCCTCAATCGACTACATTCCTCAAGATAAAGACCACGTGCTTTTGAAGTATAAAACTGACATTGTCCGCATTTCATCTTTGTTTCTTCAAAAACTTGTAAGTTATCAACAGCTGAGCTATTCTTTCCTTTTCTCCGGTTATATACATCATAGTCCTAGAAATACCCTATAAAATGCCATGTTTTGATGTGTCTACAGGAGCAGCTATACAGGTACAACTGTGTGGATGATAGGAAATTTGAATTCTTTCTTGCTCGCTGTTTCAGTCTATTAAGGCGGTACAACTCGTACTGCGAAGACTTTGGACATGCTAACGCAACACAGAGTAAGTCAAGCTTTACTATGGGCGGGGTACGGTTAATATTTTGTAGGACTTGTGATGATGACAAAGATGACGAGTATGAATGTCACGTATACATGCTCTCGATGCTGTATTCCTAGTCAAAGGTTTTCTTTGATGAGGAATTGTTATGTCGAGGGTGTGACAATACTGATTTTATTGAGGCATTTGTCTGAACCAAAGTTCGAAGGAACATTTTTTTGAAAATAAATTGTATTTAGATTTTAAAATATTTAATGTTGGTTGCCACTTTTGGGGAAATTGTAATATGCATTGGTAGGCGTTCCAGAAAAATAATCGCTACTTTTTCTCCGCTAACAGCTATTACACATGCCGAGGACTTATTAGGTAACTTTACCAAATACGCACAATTGATGCATATTTTTTTCTCTTCATTTTGGTAAGCATGTTGGTGCAGGGCATACTTATATAGTAGTGATGACAAAGATGACGAGTATGAATGTCACGTATACATGCTTTCGATGCTGTAGTCCTAGTCAAAGGTTTTCTTTGATGGGGAGTTGTTATGTCGAGGGTGTGACAATATTGATTTTATTGAGGCATTTGTCTGAACATAATAGGAAATTGTAATTTAATTACAAACATCGAATTTCGCGTACTTAGGTAACTATGAAATAAAACTGTCCTTTATTCTAGCGAGTACGAAGGATGCTTTATCATTTATTATATTCGTGCCGGAGTGGAGTGATGAAAAGGAAGGAAACGAGTCCTCCGAGGTGGAATGTCCGTGGATCAAGAGATTAGCCAATTCTCGGTGGAAACGAAAACAAGTAGCTGTGCCTGCCTTTGAACATGAGTTTCGCCATGCGGCACAGCACCTTATGCCAAAGTTAGTGCTGACTGCTAACATTGATTCATTTTTCGTGCTATCGCGTGACACTTTTGATAAGATATAAATTGTATCTCTGTCGCTAATGGTTACAGTCTTCTTCAGCTAATCATTCTTATTTTTATGTGGTAGGAGCGAAGTTTCTGTGCGATCGCCTCACACAACAATAGTCTTTTGGCTTCAGAATGACGCTGGGTTCGACGAGTGGAAACCAACGGACGAGAAAATCGACACATTTAATGACGCCTATAGACCTGGACGAGAAAGGGAACGCGACCGACAAGCATTATTAGCACCGGAAAGACAGAATCCCCATCAAGCTGACAAAGCCGTCGCTGCTGAAGTGGCCGCAATGAACGCAGCCTAGTCTGGGATTTGGGATGCAAACGGAAAAGTATTTGTTACTGTTTTACTTGGACATTTCTTCTTTCAAATGTAATAAGTCTCATAAATATACAATTCATGACGTAATTTTTTTATTTACGCCAAATCGATTGAGAATCCGACGAGAAACGTCAAGTCAAAAGGGTAACGAATGGCAAGCTAAATCTGGAATGTAATGTTTTTATGTGTAAATCATCGTGTTGGCGATTGTTGTCTGTGGTTTGATATTACAGAGAAATATTATATTGTTATTTGTACATAATACACAAGTAGGTTCTTAACATATTTTCTAAGAAAAAAATACGCGTACGAGTATCAGATAATCAAATCAATTTTTTGGGGGAAGTAACCAGAGCGTGTGGTTGGGCACAACAATCGTAGAGAAATTTCACAGCAAATTTCATTGTTAAGGATAAGGATTCTCATACGGACAGAACAAAATAAAATATATTACTTAGAGTAGACTATTTGGAAAAATAATTCGGATAAACGAAAAATATGCTGCCGAGTAGAGGGTTTATGAAACAACAATTTACATAATTTAGATCTGTGTGTGTAATAATAGAGTAGACGCTATTCTGGGGACGTTTTAGATCTTATAAATTATTACTCGCTTTAGTTTTTTGCGCCACGACAGAGGAGACAGCTTTAAAACCGCACGTAGAGTATCTCTTCGGTTATCAATTACGAAATTTAGTTATTCCAAACGTTTTTATTTGTTATACTTAAATTAATGACGTATTAATCTATCAGAAGAGAAAGAGGGGAGACCTCAATCAGACGACAAGGCCATTAAAATGACCACGCGTTGCTTCGTGCGTAACATCGTAAACCAATTTGACCTTTTAGTCTTTCAGTAAACCGGTAGTGGTCCGGTTCGGATGGAGGATAACGTAATGAGATATGCAAAATGGTGGACATATATGCAAATTTAGCTAATTTTCTCATTCTCACTATGAAAAGAATTATTAGGATTTATGATTTTTAAGGACTTTTACAGAGAAAAATTGACGGTTTACAGAACGCTTGATATAATATGTAATAATTTATTTGCTAAGTTTATGTCTACCAGTATCAGTTGAACCAGTATCAATACGTAAATTATATATTGAGGATCAATTGCTTTGAAACTAGAAACTAATTAATTATTGTAGGACCGTTACGTTGTATGAAAGCGAGAGGACGTTAAAAATATAAATTATATTAATATGATGATTTAATATTTTTTTGACACTTATTTAGCGATATATATATAAAAACGGACGACGATATTCTAGCTATATATTTTTACTTTGGGGACTTTATAGTATGTTTATATTGGAAAATAATTGTTGTTTGTTACAAGATGAATTTGCATTTTTTCTTGATAGCATTTATGTGGAAAAACGTATATGTATTATTATGATTACTACTTGTAATTTTAAGGGAATTTGAGTTGTTTTAATTTTGATCTATTTAAATTTCCATTTATAAATGATTGTCGCAATAGATATATATATAGATAATATATATATGCCTTGTCTAGTGTACTTTAATTGCATATAACTTGTGACTTACTTCAATGGCAAGATGAATTTGGGGAAGACACACACGAAGCGGAGAAACTAACTGTCTGTCACTTTGAACAGGAAATAATGTTTTTTGATGGAAGACAGTGATTAATGTTAGGAAAACTCTTACAGTGTATTCGACAGTGAACACTGCCGTTTTTTGGGGAAAATTTATTTTAAAAATAAAAGCATATTTCATATACGTACAAATTTGTTTATATATCGGTAATTTGTATTCAGGATGGATTCACTTCTTCGAAGCGACATTTGGGGGGCGACGGATAATATATCGAAAACGGGGTTGTGTGGTTTCCGAATTGTCGTTGTCATTTTGACTAGCAGCAGAAGAACTGGGCGCCGCGCAAGAGGCGTCTAATAGAGAACTAGGTACAAGATTGAATGTGGGTGTACTCAGTTGTTGGGGGGCCCTTCGGGCGGCGTTTAGGGCTTGATGCACGATTTCCCTTCGTAAATCGTTGTTACTTTTCTGTAACTCTTGGACTTTTCCTTCCAATTCCATATTACGAGATTCCAGTTGTCCTTTCTCGGCCACTGAAATACATAAAAATTTGCGAATTTCGAGGGGGAAGGTTGAATTTATTTTCTGTACATAAATGACTGATATAACGATTCTTACAGAGTTGCGCGATACGAGTGTGACATTCTTGAATGTACTTGACAGGATTGGCAATTTGAAGTTGTTGCTTGGTGGGGTCATAGGTGGCCAGGGTGGAGGGTGTTGGTTCATTAGAATTATTGGCGGCGAATGATAAGTTACTTGTACTGGAAAACTGGGGAGGCAAACTACTGCTGGTGTCCGGTTTTGCCACAGTAGAAGGCGGATTCGAAATAACAGAGTTACTGACTGGTTTTGCGATGGTATTAGGAACCAAGACGGTTACTGGCAAGGATGTTGCCACGGCAGGTCTGGATATCACCGACGTTGCTGGGACTACTGTGTCGGCGCTACTGGGTTTCTTGTTGTCTTGTACAATTACCGTAGATTTAGCCCTTGTTATGGTTTGAATTACCGGGGGTGAGGCTACAACAGGACCTTGTTGATGAAGCTGACTTTTGGGGGCCACTGCCAGTATAGGAATCAGTTTGGGCTTTGTCATTGAAGATAGGTCCTTTTGCGGGGAGGTTACCCCAACAGGTGCGGGGGTGAGACCCCGCGCCATTGACGACATCGTTTTGGCGGCATGAAGGTCCCGAGCGTTGAACCGCTGTTTCATCTTAGAGGTGGGCTGAATATCTATTCCAATATCACTTAAATCTGAGGAATCTCTGTCCTCTTCTTCATCCACAACCATGTCGATTTCGTACGGGCAGTCATCATTCTCTTCTTCTGGCTGCTGTTGTACTTGAGGGGTATTCCTGTACCCATCCTGGGGGAAAGATTTACCGTTGCCTCCAGTTAATTTCTTTATCAAAGGCGAAGGTCGGGCTGTCGACGGCAACAGGGCTGGCTTTAGCTTCCCTCCAGGAACAAAACTTGGAGGTGGGTTTCGTGTAACTCTATCACGGAGAAATCTATTCCCAGTCGGAGACTTTTCCAAGCGCCCTTTGTTGGTGTTAATAAATCGATTTGCAGGTTTGGTATACGGAGCCGGGTTTGGGTTCAACGACGTAACCCTGGTAATTGTGACTGAATTATTGGGTGCCTCGTAAGCCCCATCTTCGTTACCACCGTGATAATTAAGCCTGGAAATGGTCAAATTCCCTTCATATCCTCCTTGCTCCTCCTCCTCCTGTCCTCCAATCTCCTCATCTCCCCCTTTTTCCTGTAACCGTTCCATCGGAACAATGCTTACTGCGGCGCTCCTCCCCTTTCTCAATGGAGGTGGAGCAGGAATCTTTACTTCCGGTTCACCTTCCTCGTCCTCCTCATAATACTCTTGCTGTTCCCCTTCATTATCATTTCCTTCATCTTCCTCCTCCTCGTCGTACTGGAGATTCATGTTGGGAAAGTAGTGACGCCTTGTAGGTCTCCCGTCAATAAAATGTAAGCTGCAAACCTGAGTAAAATCGTCGTTACTCTCTAATTTCTGCTGTTTCTCCAATAAAAATACACTTTTCGATATTGGCCCCTCTCCCCCCACTTACCCTTGTTAAATTATTCACTTCCACGTCTGGCCTCCTCACCCTTTCCAGCCACAAACGCTGCAATTTTATCTCCGTGGGAAATTTGAAAAACTGGTACGGCTCTGGACACATGCATTGCGCATGAGTTTTCCCCTTGTGCTTTGGTTTCGAGCAAGCTTTCACCTTCCACAGGTTCACCCGTCTTAACGTGCTTTCACACCCGGGCACCACGCAGTGAATCCCGAAAAGAACGTTCGCCATTCCTCCTCTTCAATACCACGTCTCTTTTACAATCAACCGTTAATCCTTACCAAAGGGCTCATCAAAACACAATTTTCTGCTTAGTTAATTTTCTCCGTTCTATTTCCTTTCCCAAGGACTCTGGAAACTACTCTGAAAAAAAACAGCACTCTCTCGTACACGAATGAATGTCATCCTTTTCCAATAACAACTCCAAAACACACTTTTTCCCCTTTATATTTGTCTGCAGTCTGTAGGAGAAATCCTTGAACGGGACGACGATGATGACGGACATTTTTACTGTTCATGCTCAGTCAGACTCGAGAGAGACGAATTGTGAGTTATTATGCTGCACACACACATTCATAGTGTGTGTACTAGATGCGTGGCATAATGCATGCGGTATTCAACACGACGACGACGACGACGACATGGTCCTTTCCTTTCACTCGTCGGTCGGTGATCTTCCCTTCCCTACTCCAAATTCCAAATCCCAATAAAAAGTTGCGCATTGCGCATGCTAAGAAGTACATTCGTTCGTTTATAATAATCAAGCTAGAACAGAAAGAGAAGCACGCTAAAAAAAGGGAAGCCAAAAGCTAGTTGTCTGGCTGCTGTGCTGGTTGGTTGGTGGAAGCGTGTGGAGTGGAAAGTAGGTAAAAAACGACACAACAGCAAAAAATACCGTCATTTTGCCAGCTGCATGGAGAATACACGTACGACGTTATTTTACAGCAACTATCATCAATGCAGTACAATAATGTGTGTGTAAGGAAGAAAGAGAGGAAACAAGAGTAACAGCAGAGCAGCAGAAAAGGACAGGATAGTTTTTTTCGCTTTCATGCACACCAAGTGCGAGCGACGCAGAGTTTCTGTGGGAGAAATGCGCAGGCGCAAATGGAACACTACTGCATAACTTAAAGGATGAACGGGGTGATGATGATGATGATGGTAGAGTGAAACGGAGAGAAAAATGTATTACAAGAGTACTCGACTCGCGCTCGTTCCGAGTCTGTTTGCTAATATTCCAAATTCTAAGTCGAAACGGAGAACTGAATTGTTTGAGGTGGTGGTGATGATGATGGATGAGATGGTGGTGGTGGTGGTGCGGTACGGGGAAATTAAGATGGGCAAAAAGGAAACGATATGTGTGTTTTACTTTTAGCA
>JAHZNE010007607.1:0-25383 GCA_027744055.1 Callyntrura sp. NNG-2020 | reverse complement strand
GATGAGGCGGTAATGTTACTGTTATGATGTTAGGGTACGAAAAGCAGATTATTAATTTCTGAATACCTGTAAACATCCCATTTTTGGAAATAAAGCACATACAATACAATACAATACAATTAAAATACTGATTTACTATAGTCATCTTTACAGTATTGTTAAAATATGAAATCTGGGTACAGAGGGTCTACGTTCCTGTCACTTTTGTTGAGTAAGTGGTGTACCAGTTGCAATGCCCATACCCCCTCACACCTTTTCAACTTGGTTCAAAGCGTTGTACATTGCAGTTCGTTTCAAATACGATTCAAAGAACCAAACTGCCCTAAAACTTACTGAGTATCTGATTACCTAAGGTAATGCAATATACAATTTACATTTAGTATAAAACCAAAAGTTGACTTACCTTTTTATAAAAGATAAAAATCCTTTCAAATTTCCAAATTAAACGTCCCAGATAAAACATTCAAATTATTTCTAGCCTCACAGATCACTCACTCTCCTACTAACTATTCTTGTTTGTATGTTATCAAGTACAAAATAGATATTCCTGCGAAATGAATCCAACAATTCAAGAAAAACACCTACTAATCAATCCACAAATTGGCTTATTGACAAGCCCACATATATCTCCGTAGTTTTCTCCCAACAATGGTGGATTGTTTGATCAACTGCACTGCGTACGTCTGCACGTGATAATCTGGCTAAACACACCTGCCTGTGACTCTCCTCTAATCCCACCCTGCTCTTTCTACTGATTACTAACTCGGCGCTCGAATGTTTTCATTTTCTTGCAAATGAGTTTGGTGATGGTAAAACAAAGGCAAGTCGAACAGAAACTACAAATTCGTATAATTTCTGCCAAAAGCTGTGTGTGCGTCTGATGCAGATGTTGTCAGTCTGCTTCGTCTGTGGCGGTGGTTGCTCCTACACTGTGAGATGATATGTTGATGATAGGAATATAGACTTCGCTATTAGAAGAGCATTTATTTGCAGTCTTTCATTGTCTAATCCGTTCTTCCTAATGGTTCCTACAATGTGTAGAAAATCGCATATTTATGTGCAAATTTAGGTATTCATCTTTACAAAAGTTCACGGACAATACGTTTTCTATTATGTGTGGTACATTACCTTTGACTAACCAGAATTACTGTGAATTCATATTGATCTTTGTAGTTAGTTTTTAGTTACAAAGATCTGGCGACTCACTAATGTAATGTGTATAACATTATGGGTACAACCACTGTTACTGCGACGTTACAAGGTGCTTACACCGATATATTTCTGTATGACTTTAGCTGTATTCACCTTAATTTGTATAGCTAGAATTGCATTCTTCTACTAACATATTTATCCTAAGATCATTAGTGCAGTCATTAGTTGTGCCGCAACTGTATGCTCATTGTAGCTTCATTTTCTTTACATAAATATATAACACCAACACAAACAAGTCAATCCTTTGTTATTAGCTTTGTTGTTACTCCATCGATAAAATGCCGAAGGTGAATTTTTAGCATTTTAGCATCGCATCGTAGGTAATGAGAGGAGTTTATAGTATATTAACATGCGCAGCATTTACGCTAATGAAATGATATGAATTGTGCCGGTGTAAAACTAAAAAGGTTAATTAGCTAAAAGTAACTAAATTAGCTTTCATGCCATTGTAAGCTTTTATAAGATATTTTCCAAACATATTGTACTCGTATTTAGTATGCAAGACTTATTTTTCGTTACCAGTAGTTCCGATCCCATGAAAAGCATCTTCCCGAGGTTCGATCCTTGGTGTATAATCACAGACGTATTATAAGATGTAAGGTGTGTAATTTTAAATTCGTGTGCAAACATCTTGCACTGATTGTATAAATGAACGACAAAGATACAATCACAGAAAAATGCAATGTTGCTGACTGCAACACTACATTGTAAAAGCCAAACATAAAATGTGCCAATTGGAATTTCACGTTTATTATACAAGAATATTTTAACTAAAAATACCAATGGCGCCCCATAGTATTCAAGTCCATTCTCGTCAAACCTTTTATTGCTGGTAAACTGATAAAAACGATTTGCTGTAAAACCTAGGAAAACAGAAAACGGTTCGGTAGTCTGAAATTATATTTTTAGTGGTACACAAAAAATTGGAAGTTTTAGTCTCAAACTAATCTATGTTGCAAGTATTATAAATTATGTAATAGTGATATGGAGTAAATCATACAAAATTTGTGTACCTACAGCAAAAAATTAGCAGGTATTTAACAGCATATTTCATACCAACAAGCCAACAATATACAGAAAGAGAAGAGAAAAAAGATATTTAGTAGCATACCCATTAGTGAATTGCTAGAAAACACAAATTAGTTAACCACAATGAAAGGAAAGCCCTGGCAACGTGGCAACGCTCAAATTTGTGTTTAATGATTATAATAATGAAATAATGATTAAATATCACGAAAATTATTTTAAGTACAGTAAGAAGACAACGCTGTATATTGAATATTTTAAGTTTAAAGGGACAGCTACGATAGATGAGCCATATGTTACACGGACATGATAATTGTACGGAGACATGAATGGGAAATCTATAAACAATCTCTCCATTGGTCAGGGATGAATAATTGGAATAATTATTGCAAATTCTTTAAATTAGACGATCAACTCAAATATTATTGTTTGTACCATTGAAAGGAGGTGTTTGTCGATAAATGAAGTGATATTATAATAGGAGAAAGGAAAGAACTAACGATGTCATTTTAGATTAATGATGTATAATTTTTAAGTATACAAATTGATTGTCAAAAGAAATAATTGGATGCAAAATTATTGTAAAACAGTATAAATGTTGTTGGTGTTAGGGCAGTAAATCCAGGCAATGTATTTGACTGCTACCTAAAGAACACGTAAATAAAGACTTACTCGATACTATTCTATAACTCAAACTGCCGTATGTTAAGTATTTTTAAGTATAGTAGTTATTATATTGTGATAATTATATGTGAAAATAAGTGAAAAACAATTAATTTCAATTATTTTAGTGGCAACAGAAATCAGGACTTGAAGTGAAATCATATAAGCCAAATAAGACAATCAAACAACAAGAATTTCTGTTTCAGTTTTTAATTTAACTAGTTATTGAGACGAAGAAAAGCAACACAATAAATAATTGCTAAATAATGATTGCCCAGTCGTAGAAGCAAACTTGATCCTATGTAGTATTGTTGTGCGCCGGGATTGTTTTGTAAATTAAGAGTTATATCATAAAAAATTAGAATTTACAAAATTACAACCAAACCCATAATGCATGAAATTTCAATTACAATTTACATCGTTCCAATTTGCAAGGTTGGCTCAGGTTACTGGAAAACCAACCATACAGCTTACGGGTAATTTCAAACTTACCGGACAATTCCGTTTATTTCTGCTTTTTATGATTCCATATCTTAGAATCTAGTTTCTAATGTCAGGTCCAGGTTAAACTCCTATGACGACGAAATTTTCCAACGTATTTTAAATGGTAGCCTAGGAAATGAGTTTTCATAAGGAAACATACTGGTGACTGGAACTATTTAGAAATGATTTAACAGAGGGTACTCTACACTAATTATATGGCTGGTATTATAATCAGCTAATATGTTTTTAAATGGGAAAGTAATTTATGAGCTTCGAAAAGAAGCGAGAAATGGTTTTCCTTAGTGTTTTCTTCAAAAGTCATCATGAATTACAAATACAGCATTATGTGAAATAATAATGATTAAATATCACGAAAATTATTTTAAGAAACTACATATTATAAGACATTAAATTGATGGATAAATTGACAAATTACTTCTAATTTATTATGCAAATATAGTGCTTAAGAAAAGTGCTTCGTTTTACGAAATGTGGTTCATTCAGCCTTATCTTTTCTTCCTGAAGAAACTACATTTATTGCTAAAGTGTGTTACTTTACATCTCATTCTACTTTGTGTCTGCAAACACGATAACAAATTTGCCCAACGAAGATTTGCTGGTATCAATGATTAGCTCTCTGTTGAAACGGTCATAATGAATTGATACATGTCAGTTTTCACGTAAGTACTGAATAAAAAGCGTGCATTCATTCGATGTTGTTTTCGTAGTCTTTCCCGTCTCTTCTTTTTTGTAATAAGCGATAAGCATAAAACTTTTATGATGAACACAAAAACACAGTATATCAATTTTCCACCTTGACAAATATTTGATCCCGTACTGACGCGACGCAAATGGCGGCGACGACAACAACGGGTAAACCCTAAGGCCTTGACTCACACTTACTCCATTTATGGTCCGCACGCCAGTCAATGCAGGACTATTACATGTAGTTGCAGAAATTTCACTTTCAAGTATCAAGTGCTAATTGGTATTGGCAAAATCTGCGTAAAATACACATGCAGCAAACTCCTCAGAACAGAATACGAGCACCACATAAATTTAGTTTCATTTCATTTCTATGATTTCCTGAGATCACATGGTTTATCTGTGCATTTAGCACAACATGATAATATTTAATCTTCGAGTCCAAATCAATCAATTAGTGCTCACTTTGCACTTTGAACCTCAATCTGATACATGTTCTGGAACGTTCATTTTTGACGCTTTGCAGATGCAGACTATGCATGCTGTATGCTATGCATACTTGGTAAAAAAGAATATTATTTGCAGATGTCAAGCAGGACGAAGATAAAGTGGGGGAGTCACTTTGTGCAACTGATAGCATAAATATCAATCTTTTTCGGTTTGCATCTTTTCACCAGCAAAAGATTGAAACACTCACTTTGATGGCATCGTTGGTGATGGGATCAACATTAGGATTAAATTAAAGCCTCCAATCAAATAAAAGAACGACGCACTTCAACTTTACATAACTTGTATCTTGCTCTGTTATCTGTATCGCTGCATTTTGTTCCGTACGTAGTAGACATGCATGTAGCGTAGTGCTTTGTAGCAGAATAAAAATGTTTCGCTATTCATCATCTCAACTTGCTTCACACGGTAAACGGCATAATTTGCAATAGACTTACTATTTGTGTTGTACATGATTACTGTTTCATTTTGTTTGATACGATGAATTCCAACATTCAACATTTTGTTCCAGTCAGCGTTGTTTGTATATGTTAAAAGCACTGCAACCTTAATAGCTTCATTAATTTTATTTATCAAACCATAAATCATCTTGTACAACCAGCACATTTTTTATACAGTTTCTACTCTTGAGGATGCATAGGGGGTGCGGTTTTGGGTGAACTACTACTGCCACCACTGGACTCTTACTATGGAGACTAGCCCCTCTTTGTAAAAAAGATGATGCATAGTGTAGATGATGTCATTGTATCTGTGTCTTCTTTAAAATTCATTATGAGCTTATTTATTCACATTCATGAAATTTTTCAGCTTTGATAATTGTATATTTACACAACGACTTTGGTACGACAGAGTTCACGAGTGATATGGAACAGAGGCTCCTTTTAACTTTTCTCTCTGTTGAAAAATGATGGTCGAGTGGAAAAATGTGAATGCGAAGCATAAAAGTACGTGTGAAGGATACGCTGTGGTACAATTTTGTATTTCTTATTATTTTTTTGTAAAAATCTGTTACTATGTGCTGTCGCTTACGACTTGGAGTCGTAGTTAACATTCCAGCTTATTTGGTTTTATTGACTTTATCATTTAATTTTAAGACATGCTATACACATGCAACATAATTGTCGACTGGAAGCTTTCAACGAATGTTACAAAAAGCAGGATGCAAAATTAGATTTTGTCTCGAAGCAACTTTTGACTTTGTATTCATCCTGATTCCTATTCATATACAGTGATGTCGTGTAATCTACCTACTTATTCTACTATAATATTGCTTTACAACAACTTATCACTGCAAAAAAGTCTCGACTCTATCGGTCGTCGTTTCATGTTATAGTACGATGCAACCTATTCAAGATGTTATGGACAGACCTGGCTTAAAGTGGATAATTTTCACAGTCTGGTCCATGCATATAACACATTTACATCCTATTACTATAGGGAGTCTATTGCAGTTAATTTGCTAGATACCTGTACCGTACGTATGTGTAGGTATTAAGTTAACGTTTGTAGCTTTCATTGCACACCGAAATAATGGCCCAATGCAAAGATAGTCAATATAGTTGAGTATATTATGTTTGTGCAAAACGTCAAAGCTTTATAAAGAGCTTGCAAACATTTGCATATTATACACTTGGTGTGTTTTGTGTCTTCTGTGTTAGTATAACCGGTCGACTGGTCGACCTTGAGCTATCATCTGCCAAAATGGGTTTACTCGACCAGCATAGTATAGCGCGAATCCGGGTGTTTCCGTCCGCCCGGCCACTTCTTCTCCAAAACTAAAAATCAATTAACCCTATGACCATTTTAGGTTGGGTCTCATGACTTGGGTTGTATTTAAACATAGCCGTCGGGGGTTTCCCAACTGTAAGTCTTACTGCGTTATCTCATAAAACCTTTGTGTTTGGAACCATTTGGATTCCAAATGTCCTTTATAAAGTTATGGACTGCAGCGCACATGTGGATGTGGGGAGAATTAAATTAAATTAATTTATTTACAAGTCCGTCTTCAGGTTCATTTTCTCATGTCGTCACTCTATATATTTTATTCATAAAAAGCAGTGTAAAGTAGGATTTCAAGTTAGATTAAAATATCATGCCATTAAAAGTTATAGTTTGCAGATTTCCATTAAATTAAACCATATTTCCTGATATGGGGTAGCCCGGCACGGTAACCTAGATTAGATTTTCTATACCTTTTATAGTTAGATCCTCTGAAAATATTAATTTTCACATCCAGCCGTTTGTGCTGATAATACCTTCTCTTATGGCCGATATGTTAACATTGTTAAGCAGTCGCGCTACCTATTTTCATTTAGAAACTTGTTGACAAACTTGAAAATATTTCTATTACCAGTAACAGCAAAATTCGTGTGTACCAGGAGATAATAACAATTCGTCTATACAGTATCTATAAACATTTTGCTGGTTAATAACACTTAACTATAATTGAAGCTTAAAGACTCGAAGATGCAAGCTACCAGACTACACACTTACGACGGTTCCATTGCAGGTCAACAAGGTTCCATTACAAACCTTAAGAGCTGTTTTAATTTGACTATCCGTACAAGTGACTAAAGTGAATATTAAGTTCCGTATCTAATACTCTTCAGCAGCTTTACCAGTTGTCTCGCCAGAAGGCAGTAAGATGGTATGAAGTTTCACTATTTTCGGTTTTCATACTTCACTTACTTGTATACCGTTGTTACCCCAAATCCGATGTCCGACGTCCTTAAATATACTTGAAACTTAATATTGAAACTTAATAACAATAAATACTACGTCGATGTGACGATAGTATTATTTATAACAAGTGTTATGAACTAATTTATTATATAATCTGTAAGTCACCAAACCCCCTTATTTTTCTTAAAATGAAGCATATCCTCCCATTCCTCGTGGTATCACCGCCAAAAAGAGAGCTGGCGAAAAGATGCATGTTGCTGTAAGTAAACTTACTGCGCAGTTGTATGGAAATTAACTATCGGATTTGGAATGAATTAAACAGGACGAGCGCAACAACATACGTCACCGTTAGCAGAAGTGACAAAAACAACTTCCAAAATTGAGAGTGGTAAGTTATTACAAAGGACACATGGTAACAGAAGTGACCATTTCGAGAAGTGTGAGTTACATGACAATTAAGAAACGACACTCTGAGTTTGATTTATTAATTTTATACTAACCGTACGTGTCCGCCATGAAGAGGCTATCTATGAAATGCACATTTTTTGCAATGCAGTGGCAGCAGCTTCATTGGCAAATTAAAATCTTTTCCAGAAATACAAGTTAATTGGCTTGCATTATTTTTCATTTTAAATACAAGCATGGCATTGTTAATCCTGTTTCGTATGGTGCAATCCATTGGAGCTGACAAAGGTCACTCTGTCAGAAATGTGCATTAAAACTACGTACAAACAAGGATAATCCGTAATTATCTGAGCAATGGAATGGAACGCTATATTTGCTGATTCAACTTCATAATTTTTAATGAATGTTCAAATGTTCTGGAATGTTGAGAAAGGAGCTTCTTCATTGCGCAAACGTCATTAATCTGCAGTTATCTTCATTATTTGTTAAATCTTTTTTTACCATGTGCCGTACAGCAAGAACTAATAATTTTAAATGTATACTATCCCCGTGATGAAATTTTAAAGTTATCTCGAATTTAAGTCCCACGTAGTAGTCATATAACATGTAAATTTAGGCAACATTATTCCTACTGGCACAATCATTACTACGGCAGGCGTCCCACAGCCATAATAACAGCAACAAAATCTTTCATCGCGTCCTTGAGATTTGTGAGAAACGATGCAAATTTTTTTTTCGCCACAGTAGCGTGATAAGCTATTCCGCAACCGCATGGAAGCAGAGAAATATCCTAAGAAGAATATTATTCACAGTCAACAAATATTTTTGTCTAACTTTGAATAGCTAATGAAAATAAACACACATGAAAAGTATTATCATTACTGTCTTCAAACCATAATCCCATCCTGCCATCTCACCAGACAGACTTGACCTTGATTTCTGGTTTTCCAATTTTCTCTGATGCTGCGATGCCACACAGAAGAAAGAGAGAGAGAGAGAGAGAGAGAGACGGGGGAGAGAGATAGAAGGGAAATATGTACCGCAAAGCTGTACCAAAGTTCTCGCATGTTGTTGCATGCTTTTCTTGCACGAGTGTAGTTCAATAAGCAAATCAGCAAAAAAACAACAATTATCATCGTCTCTTTTATTTTTATTCTCTTTTCTCTTGCCCACTTGTTCCTTCCCAGGGATTGGCTGTTAATTCCAGTAACCTACGTGTGCCCACTGCATCCACCAATCCTAGAAAGCTAGAAACCTACACATGCAAACAGCAAAACAAATGCCGTAGAGAAAAAACTACTCTGTCGACTCTCCACTCGATGTTTGTCTGGCACAGCGAGGCGAGATTTTCTACTTTTTTGCTCTGTCAGGCCGCGCGTCACTGTGTTACTAGGCATGATAATTGAAGAAATATTTTAAAAATAGAATACGCATGTATGCGGAGCACAAATGTGTTTACAACAATTGTTGTTTTTATTTGCTATTGTTTCGTTCTCTATACATACTCGAGGGCTTTTCGAGCAAAACAAAATTTACATACTTGTCTTTTTTACTGGCAAGTACTTTTTCTACTTTAATCGTTGTTACTCTAGAATAGAAGCAAAGACGCGTGTGTTGTGTGTTTGTAGTGTGCACTGCAGAACACAAACCTTTTTGGTCGTATGCCTTTCTAATTTTCGTATATTATAACTATTTGTATTTGGGATATGTAACTATGTGACTTTTAGGACACGTTTGTATCAAAATAATTGAAAATCGACATATTCTATAAATGCTGCTGAAGTATATTATTTACTCAAAAATATTTTACAAGAGATGCCGTCATTACTTTTAAATAAATCTAAAACGAGAACAATAATTTTGTACATGCTTGAAATATTTAAAGGAAGTCAAGGAAGCCAGTAAAATAGAGCTGATAGCATTATGATGACCGCTATTCTTATTATTGCCGTTGTCGCGGTTTCAACAGTTGTCGTCAGGCACTATTTTGGGTGACATCACGCGTTGTAAATTCATCCGGTATTCGTTTTCCAATCAGGTTTCAAAAAATCCAATCAAGCTCATACACGCCCGTTTGGGAATGTGCCAACAACAGCCTAATCCTCAAAGAGAAATCAAGGTTTACTGCATGCTCCGATTCGAAAACAGAGAGAGAGAGAGTAACAGAAAAGTAACCTCTTATTTTCCGCGCAAGCATCTATTACGCAGCCCGACATCGATCCTGGTGTAGCTATGTAGTGGCGTATTTCAACGTATCGATTTACCACATTTACTTTCTGTACATACATTTGCGTTTGTTTGAATTCACATGATGTTTCTTTCTTCCAACTGCCATTCGAAACCCCAGTTTACCCACCATACCAAAAATACTACACAGGACATCAACAGATCGTGGCGTCGCATTTGGCAAACGCAATTGTAAGACAGAAAGGAAGCAAAACAGTGTGGATGCTGATAGGCTATCAGTGATAGCAAAGGATATATATGGAAATCGATGGTCCAAAGTCGAAGCCAGTTGTTTTTGTTGTTTGTCTGTTTACTCAAAAAAAATTACGAGAATGGTGCATCATTATGATGGTCTTTTTACAGTCTGGCGTCTGCTTGGTATACCTATAAATGTCGTCTTACTTCTTTATACCACCACACCAGCACAGCTTGGCTGTACATTCACAAAATCTGTCCTCTTCCATTGTTTTGAGATCCAGACTTTCTCAAGCGCATTAATTTTCATTGTGAAGTCCTCTTTTTCGGTGTGACATTATTACGTAATTCCACTACGTCCTAACTGACCTTCCTCACAATTTTGATCGTTAACTTCCCCTGGCAACAAGTTACAAAATTAATCCTACACCATAACTTCCTCGAGATTGTCGTGCGTGTATGAAAATGCGGATGTATAATTTCGTATCTTTGACATAAATAAGGAAAATTGCTCCAAAATTACGTAGATTTACTTTTGATGCTAATTTGCATAACAGCGTAATTACAGGTTGTCGGCCAGTGTAGGCAGCTGTTTTGGGAGATTCAATATTATGTATTAGGTGGTTGTAAAAAAGATATATAAAGTGGGCTATTCAATCACATTATACCATAAATCATAGTGGATAGCACTGTTGTGTTAAGTATCCTTAAAACAATTAGGCCGTTGTACTTTCATCTTGTATAATATAAATGTAATAATCCTCTCTCTAATCACTCCACGTTCATAGTTTAATTTACACAAAATGAAGCGGGCACCACCGTGGTATGTGACATGCATATTTTTATTTGATCAAAAAAATATGAAGTAGACCAAACTCATTATTTCTAAATAAATTGTACAGTAAAACCAAATATTGTGGCCAAGTTCTTGGAAGAAGTCGTCGCTGCGCTGCCTCTGTGTCTTATGTTCTAAAATTGGAACATGAAATTAGAACGTAGGTGTGAAAGCGCAAAATATGTTTAGTTCACACTAATGGTAATTGGTAATACTAAAATGGCATTGCTGAAACGCAGTTGACCTGTAATAATTTTTATGGAAGTTGGAGCGATGCATAGCGAATTGATGATAATGAAAAAGTTACATATATATGTATATGTAGTATGTACCCACGTGCAATTTTAGAGTTAGGTTGAATGGGCTATAGACAAAACAAATGTGCACGTTGTTTATTATTGGCTACTTGTTAGTATATAATTAATTGAAATTATAGTTTTTATCACACCGTCAAAAATTACATATTGTGCCATTTCTTTAAACATGAGGCTATGTTTATAGTTTATACCCTGCCTAGCTTTTAACAAATTTAAAGTGAAGTGTGCGAAGTGTGAATAATGTGAAGAGCAGGAGCAACTATTATTATGTACAGACGATGATACAACATCAATAAACAGTTTTTATCGCGACCTGGTAAAACCTTCTTGCTACAGGGTTGTGCAAAATTGCTTTTTATAGACATGTTAAGTGGCAATTACCCAAAAAAATTTAAAAAATCATCGCCGAACACGCTGAAAAAGTTAGTTGTCAAGTGTCAAACACGGCAGGTGGAAAAATTAAAAGTTTCATGACATGTAGTTAAAATTGTTGACTGATAATATTTTTGAATCTTTTTATAATTACAAAATTTTTTAACATAGGTTTATATTTTCACGTACTCACATACTTTTTACCAGGTAAAGTGAGGAATTCGAAATAGAAAGCTGAAAAGCGATTGTCCGGAATTCTGTTGCTCCATCTCGTACTCCCCATTTTGACACAATTCTCTTTGCATGTCGCGAACCATTTACTTCCGCTATAAGTGTCACAGGAACGCTGAGATATCTAAGAATCTTTGGAATAAGCGGTTTACCACTAACTGTAACGGTCACAATTCCATGTAGAATTATTAAGTTGCATATGTGCATGGCTAAAACGGTAGGCAGTATGCAACCTAGGAGTAACGGAGTTTGAAAATAGCCATTCTTTCCTAGAACCTGTTTTCTTCCAAATACTTTATACAGCCTTGAAACTTCAAATGCATTAAGGTTGAGTAAACTAACTATATACATGTATTTACAGACTTTATAAGAACTTATTTTCCGATATAATGATGCATGTCAATATACCATCTCACTGGAAGGTTGTTTATTTTATTGAAGTTTACATAGTGGTTAACTTGCTCGTTTGTTCGTATACTGCGTTTGTAGTTTTCTAGGTGCATAAATTGTCAAGTTCATTGCAGCTCAACCCACTGAAGGTTCAAAGTTCGTATTGTAAATAGACTTTATAAAGGTATTGTAGGAACATAGGAAATGGCCCGACTTACTAGGAAGCTAAAGATCCATATATCGTCCAATCTGTAATTCTTGGAAATGTGGCATGACTCCTGTGATTATAATTTTATGATTTATTAAAGTGTTTTAACAACAGCGTCAGTAATGAAAAGAGCATCATGCTGGAACGTACGTGATTATAGAACAAGGAAGGCTGATCGTTAAAATTTAGGGTAAAAGTCATGAAAATCGTGTAATGATGATTGAAGTATTATAACAAAACATATCTAGAAACTCTTGATTCAGTGCAATGCTCCCATTAAGAAATGTTCAAAGTTCAAACAAATAAGTGTTTATTAATATTACTTTGAAATAAAACCAGACATTAGATAGAATGTATACCATCTTACAATAATAACGGTGTAACAGTATTAAATAGCATCTAATATCATCAAATAGTATTAGAAATCTTACACCAAACAAAACATCCGACACACTTTTGGCTTTTTTAAAAGCATAATACCATACAAAACCGGAAGCTTTCGACTTTCAATTCCGACCGACTGTTCCACTAACGTTACCACAGTTTTTATACACACAAATCTGTAACAACCCAATGCCAATATTGTTGTAAGACAGCAATCTAATCTAATCCAAAACAAAAATCTAAAACATAAACTTAGATGTGGTATACGTTTGACTGTGTCCTAGTTTTTGGATAACCAAAATATACACTTGTAGGTAAATATTGAAACAGCATCTCAATTGATCCTTGAAAACAATTTATTTGGTTTACACACAGTATACAATGCAAATTATAGTATATAGAAGCAAACTGTTTGCAATGAAAAAATGAAGTTAATGGCGCAGTGTAGTTGACTGGAAAAATATTTTATGTTGATAATGTAACCTTCTACAAAATATCCTTTAAAGTAGCATAACGTTTGTAAATTGTAACTTATATTGTTTTTCTGCGAAAGCTTAAACACGGACGCGACGAGACTCTGAGATTACAAGCTCCAGCAGCTTCTTCCAGTTTCGATCGTTTCATCGAAAAGGATATTTATCTGCCCCGAGTAGAGACAACACTTGGCACCGAGGAGGCTTCCAGATCCTAAATACCGGTGAATCATGATATCAGCCTTTTGTCCTTTGTACACGTTCTCCACTTCAAAGGTAACTTCCCCATGCTGTGAGGTAAACAAACAGCCAGGAGTCATCCGAGATGTAGTTCCCGAAGAGGAGTTCTCCAGTTGTCTCACGAAAATTCTTGGAAACGTATGTTTCTGCCCGCTGAAGTGGTCAATCATTGTCACCCGATAATAATCTTCTGGAGCGAGTTCTTCCTCAGAGCTATCGTCGCTATTATCAACGTCCTCAGTATTGTTATTTTCTTCATCCGATTCCGATAACAATGATAGCTTGCTGATTTTCTGTGCAAACGTTGCCGCAGCAGCGGCTTTCTCCTCCGCGGACACGGTAACGAGCTCACCGTACAGACTGTAGTTGGATTCGTCATCTGTTGAAATGTTTCCTTGGAACCATGAATGATTCTCGGGAAAACAGAGATATGCAATGCCCTGGGCGTCCACGGTAGTTACCGGGCTGCTGGACAATCTCATTAAGGGGCGGCGGCGACGAATCAAAGGCATTTTGATAGGGACTGAAGTGCAGGTAGTACTAGTAGTGGATGAATAAACCATAACTTTTCTTGAGAGCTTTCTCCTACAAGCCACACAAAGACCGTGGAATTATTTCTCGATAACGGCTCACTGTAAACAGTATATAAACAGTATATATTCTTTCTGAAGTGCGCAAATTAGTCGTTGAAAATATAGTTCTTTGGGTGAACGTCCCGACTATCAGATCTTTAGAATGTTGGCTGGTGAACACAAAAATTCAGAGAAACGACCAAATACGTGGTTGTCTGCTTTGCTCCAAGTGTTTTTGGCAAATGGCGAAAAGCTTACCGAGTTGTCTCGGTGTAGTAAAAAATGTTATGCTTGCTTGAGTGGTTGTCGTTTTATACACTGGCTTGCTCGTCAGCACAGCACACTTTGTCTGTGTACTATGTACTTTGTTCGTAGAAAATGCGTCGTTGTTGTTGACTCGACACTGTCTTTGTCTGCTTTGCGCTCGCATGCACGTATTCCTGTACTTTTATAATGTGGTAAACACGCCTCGTGAGTTGTTATGTAGTCATAGCCGTAGGCCTTAGGCCAAAATATTATGCCGTAGAAATAAAGTGATTTTTCGTACTGTGTACTGGTATACCCAACTAACCCAACCCGCACCCGTGGCCCGCAGTAGTTTTCTTATCTGGGCAAGTAATACGTAATATCATAGTCCTATATACATAATAACAATATTAGTAACAATCGTTAATCACTACCACTGCACTGCATGTTGTCGCATCGCCATGCTGTATTAAATTAAAGTACACACTGTCTGCATTTTACTATTTATGAATGTTATTATCGAATTCGTGTGAAGCAAACTGTATTTGTATATGAGGATGGATGGGGATGAGACAAAGATATGAATGCATGGGTTAATGATACTAGTTTTTGGAAATATCCCGTTTGCTAAATTTATCTTAACATTTCCTAACATGTATTAATGTACGTCCTTCTTGAAAGTCAGAATTTATAATGGTTTAATTTTCAGACACGTTTCTCCTCCCTCCTGTGATGATGAGAGAGACAGAGAGAGAGAGAGAGAGGACATTTACACATAGGTAAAGAAGAATGCAAGTGATTTCTTCTGGAAAGTACGTGACTTTTGTATTTAACTGTAAAAGCATCAGGTGTTTCATTGGGTTTTCCAATATTTCAGTGGAAAATCGGTAAAATACGTCTCAATAACAACACCTGAATAAAAATAACCTTAAGCCTAATTTTAATTTTTCAAGAAATGTACCCCCTACCCTACTTCATATTCATATATATGCTTATTGTTCTATCCGCTGCTGCCGGCCAACCCTATTTTTTTTTAGTAAAATTTCTTAGTTTCTTACTATTTTCTTGCAGTAAAATAAATACATTATAACGAGCTCGATTCTTCTAATCTTGGCGTATGATGCTGAATAATGTGCATTTTCAAGGATAGGGTAGGAATAAATGTAGACGAAATTAGGTTTCATGTGTACCAGTTATACGCAAGCATCATACATGCATTTATAATAGGTGTCTAACAACGATCACGATAAAAACGTTAATTTGGGTTAAGTCTATGCTGACAAATCGACAGGTGTGGTTTTATGCCGTCCGGGCTTTCTTCCTCACGGGCTTTTTACCTTCCGGGCTTATTTCCTAACGGGCTTTTCACCGTCCTGGCTTATTTCCTCCCGGGCTTTTTGACCCCGCCGGGCTTTCTTCCTCCCGGGCAATCCACCGGTAACGGTGGTATCCATCCACAGTGTGTTATATTTGTTTGTACAAATTTAAATATATACGAAGCGTGTATCAAAGAAACAAAAACGATTGGAGACACCGAGTCTTACCACGACCGACCGGCGACCGAGAAGTAGATTATAAGTTCCGTCCGTTTCCTTCATAAGTGTAATATGTATATTTTTCAATTATTATTTTCGATTATTTTATTAACCTATTTGTTCTACTTATAAGGTTAAAATTTGTATATTCTTGTATTTTTATGAAATGAATTGAGGCATTCATGTGGCTGGATTCATTTAAATATATTTGAGATCATAGGCTCAGCGGAAGAAAGATATAACTTAGAACGGATGAAATGAAAGCTACAGATAGGAAATGTTATGTACATTATATGTAAGACGGATATTTCATTACTATCATCGAATACAGGTACGCATCCTCCCCTCCTGAATGTAGGAGAGTAATTCATTATCTGGTTTACAGGTCACAGTATAATAGTACAGTAATCATGGATGTGACGACGAAATATTTAGGAGTACACTTTGATAGTACGTTAAGTTTTAAAAATCATTATAATCAGCACTAAAACTAGTGCTGCTATTGATCGCCTCTATTGTTTTAAACGTCTAGAATAAAATTAAGGTATTTGTGTCCGCATTGTAGTAAAAAGCGTTTGGTCTGTACAAACCCAACGGGGACTAGAGACTATTCAGATTAAAATGATTTTATTTAAATTTATTAAAGTACTGATATCAATATAAAATATGGAACCTATGCCATAAAAGTCGTTGATCAGTTTAACCGCCATTTTTCGTAGCAGCAGTAGGACTTACCGGGAAAAACGTAAAAGTCGTTTTGGAAGAGGTGGCTTCCTGTACTATTTTGGCATAACATCATTTGTGTATTACTGGTTTTCGAGCATATATTACATATTACATGATGCATCGAATCAAGAAGGTGTACAAATCGCAAAATTAAACAATATGATAAGAGAACAAACTCAATATTCGAAGAATACAATTAATAATATTCCTATTTTAATGAATTTAATGGCATTCTGTGTAACCATTCATTGTTCGAGTTTGTTTTATTTTTTTTATGACAATGGGGGGTGGGTGGTTCGTGCATTGTTTGGTGACAAACCACCTTTGTGTGTGCCTATTTAACCCTAAACAACGCGTTTTGTCGCCGTCAACGTCGTCAACACTGGTTTTTGAAAATCAATTTACTAATGCTTCTAGTTTTGTATCCCAGCAGATTTTAGAGGGATAAGTGGTCAATAAATACCTCTGACGCGACATCTTTTGGTATATTAAAGCATCAAATTTTTTGTATATCACATTGGGTATGGAATGGATAACTGGGTAACCGAACCTCAAATTCTTATTTAAAATATTCAAGGTCCAACATATCATTTGATGGTGAAAATAACAAAATAGCCGACAAAATGCAGATTAAATACCTCAAAAAGGTTAAAATGTGAAGAAATGTACAGATGAGTTATAGTTTTCATATGCACATTAGCATTACGATAGCGATACTATTATCATTGCCAGCAGCCACCTGCTCTGACATTTTCCATAGAGCCACTAATAAAAAACAATTGTATTTAAATGCATAAAAAACATCGGCAACATTTTTATGTATTTAAATACAATTTTTGATTTTTAATAAGTTGCTCTATGGAAAATGCCAGAGTAGGGGGCTGCTGGCAACGATAATAAACTTATTTAACGTATTTAATGATAATATAGGCAAGACTATGACGATACACTATTATCATATTTTATACGAAATGTAAGGACGGATATTATTTTGAAACGGAAATAGTATTTATTGTTAAATAGAATATGTATATGTATTGATATGTATTACTGGAAATTGAATTGTTATTAGGAATAATAAAGTTTGCTGAGTAGTTAAACTCAACAGTTTATCTTTCCAGTCTTAGGGTCGTCCGAACAGTTTAATATAGCGATTGAAATATTTATCAACACTCAAATAAAGTTGTTCTATCATAGAACAACTTTATCTGAATAGATAGATAGAATAAATAGATAGAACTTTTATCTATTTACTTCAAATTATGATTCCTTTACTTATTAGGAGTCCTCTGGTGCGCACGGAGATGGAGGCTCTTCTAAATCACTCAAAAAACGAACATACATGATGAATGATGAATATAACCAACGTGTTGTTACAATGAGTTTTTGTTCCCCTCCCATAAATTATAAATAATACAATATACATACCTTTGTACCAGAAGGTCATTCAATGAATGCAGGAATCAATTTTTAAATGTCAAAATGTCGGATGCTGTTAATCTGCTGCTTCCGCTGTTAATTAAACGTTTTTCCACATGAAAGCTTCGAGAACTTCCTTCTCGAAGCTCCATTTTCAACGGTGGCAGGTCACCGACCGACCCTTATCGTGTTTCATCAGTTCACCGGCTACAGATCACAGGTAAAAGTTAATTAAGACCTTTTTTTAAATGAAGTCGTGAAAGTGAACAAGGTGTAGTAAAAATCATTAACAGTAAATACCGATGTTACTTTTACATTCATGAAAACAGTTGCGGTTTTGATTGAATTGTTGTTTGCATAAGATTCGGTATGACATAATTGTAGTTTTGGACGGGGCTATTTTTGCACTAATGTATCTTGCTTCGTTTTAGAAGTCTTTCTTGATTCGCGTAGTAGTCGTTCGTTAAGAAGTATTATGTAATGCAATATAAAACACCATATTATGTGCATTACTGTGGTCTGGGATTACTACTGTTACGTCAGACCGTAGAATGGCCTTGAAACTATTTTGGTAGAAAGGCATTGTATGGTGTCAAGCACTATTTAAATTTGACTACGTGAAATATACTTGTTTCTCTCATATTCTAAATTCTACATTGCACCATGCATAGCTAGCAGTAGCGTTTTTATCTTTGAACAACAGTTGTTCCATGTTTAATTAACGAGCTTCCGAAGTCAAGATCGTAGTGGTTTTTTCAAAACACATTTTTGTGCAAAAAGCACAATCATCCTGCGTTAGAATGGTACGTATATTAATGACACGTCGTGCCGGTACATATATTTCGACTGTTATATTTAACGGTAATGCCATGGGCATGAGTCACCATGAAGATCACGACTTATTTCAGAGACAACATATACGACGGCGAAGCTGGGAATCCTGTACGCTTTAAAATGTTCTGAACACTATCAAAATGACAGGATGGAAAGACATATAATTACTTCATTCCAAAACCTAAGTGAGATCGTTGGTGAATGCTAATTTTGAGAAACTTTGTAAAAAGTCTAGCTCATATGCGACAATATTTCCATCAATGAATAATTTCATCCAACGCAACGTTAGCCCTTAATAACGCATTGGCCACTATGGCCACATTCAATTTTTTATGCGACAACTAATAGTAAATGTTATGCATGGTCAATCGGTATTCATTAATCATCCAAGTAGTTTGACATTTGTAGATTTTTGCTTTAAAATATTTATTTGTTAATGTAAGCCTTCAGAACCAGAATACTTGTAAAAATAACAAACTAATTACAATGGAATTTTTTATAGTTTACTTTATAGTGTTCTTTCATACACACTGGTATAATATAAATGCGAGTACATATATTAATTTTACAACTAAATGATCATACAGCAACGTTTCAAGATAATAAATGTTAAAACTTTTTCCTTGTACCTAAATTTACAAGCGGTATATGGAAATTACGCGATTTTCCAGGTATTTACAATGTTAATTACAATTTACACCTCTAATAAAAAGTTCTTTTTAATGTCGTGTATTCACTTCACAAGCTCCATGTTCTGCCCGACTCGATCATTTCATCGAAAAGGATGTTAATTGGACCGGCATATAAGAGGGAGTTGGTTCCTGCGTGGTTAGCGGATCCCAAAACCTTGTGAATCATTATGTCTGCCTTTTGTCCTCTGTACACTTTCTCAACTTCAAAATTTACTTCTCCATGCTGAGAAGTAAAAAGTTGGCCAGGAGACACAACTACAGAAGATGAATTTTCCGTTGGCATAACAAAAATCTTCGGAAGGTTGTGCTTTTGTCCACTGAAATGGTCGATCAGTGTAACACGGTAGCAGTCACTTGGAACTTTAGCATGCTTGCTCTTCATGTTAATATCTCCATTGTTAAAACTTTCATCGTCTCCGTCACAGTTGTTGTTTTCTTCATCAGATTCTGTCAGCATGGACAACTTGCTAATTTTCTTGGAGAAGTAAGCAGCAGCTGCAGCCTTCTCTTCCTGTGTCAAAGCGACACGTTCCCCATATAGACTGTAGTTGGACTCGTCGTCCGTAGAAATATTTCCTTGGAACCAAGAATGATCCTCAGGGAAGCAGAGGTAGGCCGTTCCTTGGGCATCCACAGTAGTCACAGGACTACAGGACAACCGCATTAAAGATCGACGTCGGCGGACCAACGGCATGTTGATTGGCACAGAAGAAGACTTGTTTGAATACATTTTGCCTTGTATGTGGATTTTTTTCCGACACGTGACTTGTGTTTCGCAAGAAAAATCGTTTCCAGAAAAACTACACACTTTTAGTAATTAACAAACTGTATTGCTAAAATGTGATTTTTAAACAAATGTTCACGGTGTGAGACTAAAGTTTGTTCAGAAGTATTTTATCTGTTGGTTCAAGTTTATGAAGTACTTCTCTCGGAAGCTTTTTTCCTTTAGTAACATGTATATAAAATGACTGTCACTGATCACTGTTCCTGTGTGTTGTTCACTCGTCAAAGTCTTCTACTTGTTTGTGCTATCAGAGAAAACGGAACCGTTCTTTTATATGAAAGCTGCTTTAGCCAGCTTACCACACAACGGTAGTAGCGAAGGCTGGGCTTGCTGATCCGAGTTGATAATGTTATGTTGTGATGTTGTTCAGAGTGGCGTCGTAGCAAAAGTTGTTTTTGACTTCTTTCTCGTTCCTTCTTTCTAATTAGGTTGTTTTTGCTTTTCTGTTTTCAAAAATAAGGTAGTGGTACAAAAATAATGATGGGGCTTAGGAAACAGCAGGATGAGCACCAACACACAAACAGCCAAAAAAATTTCAAGACATTTGTTAGTAGTGTTACGATAGGGTCCATAATCCACCACGCGCCGCATTGTATTCTCAGTAGAGTTTATTTTTCCACTTTGATCACCAGTCATCACAATCATTCCATAACCCATTACTATGCCGGCCGGCAAAATAAATACACTTTCGGATTTTTGGGTTTATTCCACAGGAAAACATAAGCATTAGTGTGAAGAAATGAAAGGGAAAGGCATATCAGAACACATACAATAGAATCACAATAACATTCATATATAGTATGCATCTTTGTTTGAACATTGCTAACTCTGGCTATTATATGTATTATGATTGTGAGTGAAGGGATATCTATGTCAATCTCTATGCATCCATATGAAGAGCCCTAAAACCCTTCAGGTTTTCGTTTCGTTTTCATTTTACGTATCATTAGATTGACATGTGTAGCCGGAAGAAAGAAACTGAAGCTCGGCTATTTGGTTCATATCTGTCATTAGTAATGAGTCATTACGTTGTTTTTCTCAGAATTTCCCGTCATGAACTACAGGTTACAACTATTGCAAACTATACAATGCGTGTAATAATTTTACAATTAAACAACATGCATAATGCACGCTTAAATTCCAATTCCAACGTATAGATTATTAGATTATTATAGGGTAGCGTTGGATTTTACGGCTTACAGGGTGGATTGGAGATGAGTATGTAAACAATTTTTCAAGAAAATAATTTGTTATGACTTGACCCCATACATGTAGGCTGTATGTATCTTGTATATGTGGGTGTGTATAGTATCTTATGCAAAGTTAATGTAGATAGATCTGCTCTTATTGGTGGGAGATAGATGTTTTCATACAAATTGTAAGTACATTACCAATGTATTGCATTTACATTATCTGCTAAATGTCAGTGTCGCTCCGCCGATCGAATATGGATTCCGACAGGGCCGGGGAAACCCACAGAAAATGAGATATTACGTACACAATACCGACACATCATGATTCTTGCATGTCAGTGTTGTATATTATCCTATTTTTTAAAATTCAGTTCATTCTCTCACGGTTGACGGTGGCTGCTCAAAATATTTCAACAATAAAAACTGATAATTTTTTGTAAATATTTTATGTAATTAAATTGTACAACACAAACAAAACGTCCCTTTATGTGACTGTTTAATACTAATCGACGCAATATTTACCATATTCCATTTATTTTGATTTGACTGTCCTGTGAAATAAAATTTGTTCTTCTAAAAGTTCATTAATAGATAGGAACAACAGAGCCCATAGTTTAGGGACTAGTGTGAAGATTTTGAGCTTGACATTGTATGTAAAGTCAGTGTTTGACTGGTAAAGTGTACGTTAAGAATTGTTTAAATATTAGAATACCTAAATAGTATTCCCTAGTAGATCTTTGTAAGGTTCGTTGTGGCAGGGCCGGGAAATGTTTGCTTAGTTTCTACAAAAAATACTTGTTTAAAACGATACACGTAAAGGTCTACATGCACTGGTTCATGTGTTTATGTTTTCTGAAATGTTTTCTGCTTGTTTGTCTCAAGCCAAGTCTATATCGTTGGTTCATGCTTCTGTGCGGACGACCGTGAATACCATAATACCATTAGTCAGCCTGGGTATTTTTCCACTCGTCTGTTGAAAGCCAAGCGGAAGATTTTACCATTAGGAAACATCCAGTAATGTATCATTGACCAAATTCATTGTTTACTTTTACGCTTTACCTTCCACTCGCTCTCGTTTCCTTCGCACTACTCACTACTCGCCATGATTACTTTGAAGCATGCTGCCATGCATGATAAGGTATTATGATTTAATTTTTTAGCTGTAGTATGTAGTAAAAACAGAGATCGCCTCGTGAGTAATACAAGTATGGTGTTCACATATGTGGACAATTGTAGTAGGCGTTGTTGTTGGCGTTGGACTTTTAACTCTGAACTTGAGTAAGACACTCGACATACATATATGGATGTTATGACGGTTTTTATTTTTTGCGTTGTGTCAATGCGTATTATGCCTTGAGTGATGCAAGGTGCACAATACAACACAATTCTCCCTTACATTTGTTTGTGTGGTGTGTGGTTATTGAGTAAACAGTTGAATTGAAACGTTTTTGTAAACATCCAACATCCTTCATTTCACCTAATTTATGGCCATCCTGCATGATGTTTTTGTTTTTACTTTTATTTTCAACGATTTACTTATAAAATTTTCCATTCTATGGAATGCGGGTCAAATACTACCTGCATGCATAAGTTGATGTCCGTCCCGAGCGAGGCAGAGTTTTCATGAAGGGTTACCTCAATTGTTAAAGGCAAAACAACACGGTGAGGTGAAAAGGGACAAAGACCTGTGTGGATGTGTATTTACACTGAAAGGTGCAGAGTTGGACTTTGCACCATCTCGTCACTTATACTACCGGCAACAATGGCATCATTACACCATCAGCAAGCAGCAACTGCGTATTACATGATTTCACCATAAGATACTTTCATATCAGTAATCGGCACTGATACTGGTATAAAGATTTAAGTTTTGCAAAAAAACTGATGGTCAGCACTGTGCAATAATTTGTTTTTGTCTCGTACATGCAGACAACCTTTGTTTTTCCTGATTTAGGTACGCGGATATGCAATGCAAGGGGAATATTTTTGTTGTTTTGACCGTTGATTGTTGCTTGAGGGCATTACCTTTTACACATGAAAATAAAAAACCACGTTCTCGTCGAGTGACAGACTAATACACAAGCTAACATTTTTTAGGCGGAATTTGTTGGGTTCGGCTGTTTATTGGTCGATCCAATGTTTGTAGTATAGTTTGCAGTTTGCACACTACTGTTAGATAATAGTAAAAGCATTATGGAGCTTTTGGATAATTTGTTTCTATGTCATATGTAGTCCTTCACTTTATGCATCTAATATTTTTTTTAAAAAAGCGGACAAGACAAATATATTGCGAAATTTCGTAAAAACGAAACCAACATAAGTTTGGAGCACTTCTGGGTTGCTCAAAACAGACAGACTGTAAGATAATGAGGTGGTGATCTTCCAGTTGCCGAAAAGTATTTTAAAAATTTCTACATAATTTATAACTAGTTATTAGATTAAATCATCTTTTGTAATACCTACCAATAAAGTAATTGTGCTGGCATGAAGTGTAATGCCATACAGTATTACGCGTAGCTTCAATACTGTAACCATGCGGTCACAGCACAGTGAAATACAACGTAACTTGTAAATAGTCATTGTTGATAGGGAGTCAGTCGTGGTAAGCGGTACTAACAGAGTCAAGAATATTAACTGTGCACCTCACCGAGGTTACTGCCCATTTGATTCAGCATAACTGCCAGGGACCTTAGATTATGGTTACCCCAAGTTAGGACTGAACATAACAGTAATAACTACCGTTAGTTTAATAACTGTAATTTGCATTTTTGTAGAACCACAATTCCACGGGGATCAAAATACCCGAAAATTGAAAGACAGAGAGCTGACAATGTAACTAGACTGTACATGCAGATTCAGAGCATTTTCATTCCAGTTAAACTTTTAATTGTGTTTGGGATTTTGTGGGAAAATCTTTGATTTTTTAGAAGATCCAGATTAAGGAATAAACGAAGATAATGAACCGCAATGAGAAATGAAAAAACTGTTTCCACATATAAATGTTTTTACTACTTTGTAAATGGGCCGCACTTGCACTTATTCCGTTGACAACCACTACTTTACTAAATTTGAAAAAAAAACATGTGTGATTACTTCGGATTTAAACTAGTAAATCTCTACGTAAAAATAGGCAGCAAATGCGGCGCATGCATGGCGGCCGATAAACTATCTAAAACATTTAAAAAATTGGGAACATTTTTTTCATTGCTGCACACTCCGTACTATTCCTTGACAAGATTTGTAGGAGACTTTATGAATGCATATTAAACTTGTGTATATATGTTAATATGTTTAACTTATATATGCTGACTTACTACTACTACACTTCTTCCGTTTTTTCAATGTTCTAAAATGGGAGATTGAGAATTAAATATGATCATTGATCACCTTCCCACTCGCAAAAAAAGAATTCCAAAGTTCCTTTTTCGTTCTTGAGACGCGGATAAACTGACAGATTGACACCGCAGTGACATTAGGGCCCACCTATTAAAATAGTAAATTTTTGTGTTTAAGAATAAGAATAGGATCTAGGTAAAGAAGCGAAAAAATATTCAGTGTTTGTAAATATTGCGTGCGAGGCGGTTGGGGTGGCCATTTTCATATGCAGGGTTCAGCCAAATCCTTATTTAATCCATCACATTAAGAGACAAACTTAAAGACAGACAAAGGAGTATCTAGTAATGGACCTTTGTTTAAAATGAATTAAATGGAAAATGGAAATCCGCTAAGTAACAGTAGGTATCAGTGTCGGGTCTAGGTGAATTGCCAGGGAGGAAGAAAGCCCGGCGGGGTCAAAAAGCCCGGGAGGAAATAAGCCCGGACGGTGAA
>JAHZNE010007606.1:0-13313 GCA_027744055.1 Callyntrura sp. NNG-2020 | reverse complement strand
ACACGTTTTCTCCGATTGAGAAGCGTTTTTTTGCAATCTACTTCTTTTTTAGAGTTTAGAGAAAGAGTAAAACAGAATTTTAATATTCGGACGGAGGGACAGATTGATCAGAGTGTAAAGCATAAAGTTATTACCTTAATAAATATACCACTTTGTATTATTAGTTTATTATATAATGTCAAATAATAGGAAGATTTTAGATATCATGGGTAAATACACTATATAGTTCTTAAACAGCAAATACTTTTATTAAAATCTGTTATTACGTCTCCATGCCACCTTTGTATACATTTTATGGAATAGTATAGATTTTAATTAGGGACCCTTAGCTAAGCCCCCTGGGACCCTTAGTAAAGCCCCCCAGGGGCGCTTAGTAAAGGTCCCTAATTAAAATCTTTAATTAGACAACAAACACCATGTTTTCTAAAAAAAAATATTAAAATATTCAAAATCAGTATTAAATTTCAATCATTTTGGTACATCATTGTACTTTATTGCATTCATATTTTTTAAAATATTAGTATACTAACTTTTGTAAATAATATCGTTGTTTACTTACGTTTGCCACGCCAGAATTTAAATTGCCACGACAAAAAGATGCAAAATTTTATGGAGAATCTGAATATGTTTTCAGTTTACTGTTACTCGATCACAGATTTTGTTACTTTAAGTTTTACTAAAGTTAAATTTTAAAGTTGTGCTTGGGGGTCTTAACTAAACCCCCTGGGGGTCTTAAATAAGGTACCTGGGGGGCTTAACTAAGGGTCTTTCGCACTAGGGACCCTTAGCTAAGTCCCCCAGGGGGTCTTAACTAAGGGTCTTGCTTGGGACCCTTAGCTAAGCCCCCCTGGGGGTCTTAGCAAAGGGTCTCGCCTGCCAACTGACATTCACACTTGTTCCCACCTACAGTATAATGATTTTTGAGATATCATAAAAATGGGTGCAAACGTGCAAAACGGAACAACTTGGGCATTTGGGGTGAGAATCTGCTTACAGCCCGGAGGTAGCAAGAACGTTCAATTTCCGAAACTCACGAAATTTTTATCTTGTCACAAAAGCAAAGGTAACAAACGATGCTCAGTTTTAAAAATGTGAGATTTTTATGAAAAAAAACATGATAATTTCTATTGCATATATTTTGTCTGTACTGTGCTAGTTGGACCTTTTCTCCATCTCTTGATAGTTTGAGTGGAATACGCTTCAAATGGGAAATGCAACATCTAAGATGTTCCCATAACCAACGATAGTACGCTGTTCCAGTTCCAGTACTTTGCATTTTTTATCTCGTCACTATCAGTACTACTCGAAACGTGCAAACAGGACCTATTACTATCAACCATGCTCCGTCTGCGCCCCCAACCTATGTGACACCCTTTCAATTTAATACACAGCAAAATGAACTTAGCAGAGTTCTATTATTAAAAACAAATACCTATATAACATATAATATACTTGCATAAAATTATTTTAATTTCTTTGTGACATGAAAAACTTCTCTTTTGACAATACATAAATTTTTGTTGCTGATATACCGATATATGAAACAGCCTACTGATTTTATATAGTATTACACTATAGGTTTAAATAGGTTGATATGTGCGGTAAAAAGAATTTTCAGACATTTTCCTTTTTTGTTGATGTCAACTGGGTCAAAAAAAGATAAGTGCTAAAAGGTAAAGAAACGGCACAGCGTTTACCCTTAATATTATACAATATTTGAAGGGGTCTGGTGTGCAGTAGCCTATAGCAGTTTTGCTACCGATGCATGCAATCATATTAAATAGAATACAATAAAGAAAACTTTCCCCGTTTGTTCTCGCACTTTCCTTTCCTGCATTTATTATACTCCTCATGCTTTGAAATTAAGATGCGTTGCTTTTGGAATCTCCACAGCGTAATTTGCAAATATAACCGCGTACACTTACAATTCAAACGTGCTACTACTTCACACAAAGAATCTCTTTATGGCAGAAACATTAGGTGTGGTGCAACGCAGATGTGCTTCTTTCTCAAAGAAAACCGGAGCTACACACAAAATAAAACGAAGGAAATTAAAGAGAAAAGTCAAGACTCCAAACCAGCTTGTACATCACCGCGAACGACCCTCGTTGTCGTGTCTAATAAAAAGCATGCCATCAATGAAAGTTCCCTGTAATGCATACTGATGATGATAAAAGCGTAACTACTTTTGCAATCCCTTTCTTTACGTTGAATTGAATGCACACAACACAGTGATGAGTTTACGCTGCTCAGTATTCCATGCGCAAAATGTTAAGCTGTTTTTCATCTTTTCCGTGTGGCCTAAGAAAATAAAACAGTGTCCTTATAGAGGAAGAGGAAAATAATAATAGAATACTGATTTATTGCATGGATGTACAAACATAACCAACTTATACTACTATTGTACGTGAGGGAGCTTCACCTGGCAGGTTTTGATGGTGGGTCACTTAACAATATTCTATTTATTCAGGCACACGGGAGGCACAAAGAAATATCCCTTTGCGCGTATACATGTATATAACTTGAATAGATTTCATACACCCACAGGTTTCCTTGCTCTCGTGGGGTGGATTTTATTTTGTGGGAGAAGTTGGTATTGTTGTATGTTGCGAGGCGGAGAAAGTATGAGAGAATGAGTTCGTTAGGTAATAGAGAAGTAAAGAGAAATAAAAGATTTTACTCTGAAATCACTGGAATTACCTGCCACAGAGCCCGGAAATCCCTTTGCTCCACTCTCAATAGCTGACATGGCTCTCTCGTCACAACAGTGTTCTCTCTCGGCGAATCATCTAAAATTGATTCACCGAAAAAAGAACCCATTCCGAGACTACGAGAGACAGCGTTCATGTCCTGAAACCGTAAAAATAGCAAAAAAATACGTACTTGGATTAGTATGATATAATAAATAAAACAGAAAGGACACGACCAACAGAGATTTCTGACCCATTTTGGAAATTGCAAAGTTTGATTTTTCATCACAGTATAACTAGCAAACATTGTCAAACTCATTTTTTTAAATTGGCTGCTGTACCTCCACTATCCCGGTTTTGGAGACGTGAACATCAAGAGTTCCCAGAAGGACGGCATACCAGCTCGTTCCTTTGTCACCTTGTCGGTACACTGAAAATCGTAAATTTAAAAGCTACGATAACACTCCGTTTCATGTAAGGGTCTGGTAGGTAGTGACAGGGGAATAAATGACCAGACCCCGTTCACAATGCAATCATAGTCCAATTTTCGTCCATAGTCAGCCTGAAATATCTACTATTTTCAAGGTGTCAGTAAAATATGTCGAAGGAACTGGATTTTTCTTATTATGTTACATCAAAACTGGGTCTTTCTCTAGGCACATTGCAATGTAAACTGTAAACTATTATTTTATAAAGCATTGGCAGAACGACCGACTGTATGACCTCCATTAACATTTCTATTCACACCGATGCATGAAAAATCTACGTAAAATAAACTAGATAAATGTTTTGTGCCACAGTACATTACATTTAAGAGAACTACGATATGATGGGAAAGTATTGACGTATTTGTTAAAGGATATAAGCATATATTTATTTGAAGGGGGATGTACATTTAAAGTGGCATGTTTGCCTTAAAGTATATTTGAGGTGGGTGTGTGCTTTATCTTTCAAAAGTGAAGCTAACTGATGGACCTTCCCACTTTTGATTAGCGATAACGATGTACTTATTAGTGTCTATAGGTATGAATACCAGCTCGGAAAATCTAAAGGAGTAAAATGAACATTACTGAGCTTGTATATCCAAGGGACCTATCTACTTTTGCAATCATTTAAAAAATAACGCTTTCTTTTATGTAATGTCCATACATGCGCTCACATTTAGTGGAAATATTGATCAAATGCAGATTTATGGATGTGTAGAATGGCTGCTATTTCTAGTTTAAGAACTTACGTGTGACTCCAGAATCCAGTTGCTCCAAATAGGCACATGCTGCCAATTGATGCAGCAATGGGGCTGGAACTCCTGTCAACGCAGCCAAATGTCGTAGGTGTGATACGATTATGCCTATATCTTGTATTGTCCGGTCTGCAGGTCTGAAAATAATGAAAAGCCAAAAATCGAATGTTGTGTTCCAAAAACAACTTGCATACCTATCACATGCTACGACATAGACATCCTCCCACACCTCTGTAGCAAAACAAATGTCCACTTGGACATCTTTGAGATATTCGCAGTTTTTTAGTTTACTACTAGTGGCTAGTTTCTGTTCATTGTTACTCACTTATTCACAATGCCAGAATTTTGAAAGTCTGTAATCATGAAGTACCCGAAACTCGAGATTCGAGATCGAGATTTTATTTAATGAAACTACAAAGCTAAATTGGAACGTTGGTGTTTGCTTGTATACGAATGAAAGTTATTTTTATATATTAATTAGACCTTTAACCTTTTTAAAAACTTATATAACGTTATTCATCAACGTAGATTATTCCAGGTAGAGTTATTCTATTTTGAGATACATTTTTAGCACAATAAATAACAAAAGATACATTTATTTGCTAGAATAGAAGAGCCAAAGAGCTTATTAAAACAACAACTGTACACTAGAAAGCTTTTATATTATTCTTTGTTAAGTTTCTGATTCGGTGAAAGTTAAATACTTGTTTGCCTATGCTTCGCCCCTTTCCCTTATATCTATGATTTACTTTTAGCACGAGAGAAAGTAAAGAACTGGGTTTCTTTTTCTTTCAGTTATGAAAACATAAAAATGCCATCGTCATGTATCCTAAACTTAGGTATGCTTGCTTCCTCTTTCCTCATTCCCATTATGCATGCGGTCTCGTCGGGAACAGAAAAAAATACTACAATGAAACGGATGCGCAGCCTATTTTTTGCTGCTTTTTGTGAGGATGAGTTTACTAAATGAAAAGTTTCCCAGAACTTGTCACGTCAATTGCTGGTTTATTATCATCGGTTAAAGCGGTTAAAGCCAATGCAGCCACAAAGGAGCTGTTGTTACATAAGAGCAGCAACTTAATATCACCCATTTTTATGGTTCATTACCTAATTCACGGGTTGCATAAATGCATTGCCGTCGTTTGTATACGAATATTATGTTCCGATTATCTTTCTCCGCGATATGCTTTTTGAGCAAACATCCTTATGCACTAAAACGACCTAAATTTAGCTTCGCTTCAGTAAGTGTGGGGATACTTCAAAAAAGTTTATGAGAACCCTCACACAAGTAATTTGAGCATCACTACAAACTACGAGACACAATTTTTTTTGCGCAGCTAGTATTCTTAGAACAAAGTGCAAGAAACTGTCCTAAAACCTAGTTACAACACAACTTCTCTGCAAACTTTCCTAACTTACTTTTGCCCCTTCCTTGTTTGTTTAACAGTTCTACGTCCATGCCTATAGATAAAATAGGCTGTTTCACTATTGGATTGATATTATAATTAGTACCCTATATATCTTTTTCGAAATTGTCAAACCCGACAGTCAGCAATTATGTTCATTTGTGACATTTCTGTGACGTTGTATCATTAAAACAGTCATTACTGTTACAGTTTGTAAAGTCAGCTATTATCACTAACAGGACGCACTCCATCTTCATTTCTTTTCTTTCGTTCCAAGCTAGGAAACGCGAACTTTTTTTTACAGGGAACTTACTTGGGAACAATGGGAAAGGTACAAATTTTGTACAAGTATAAATGAGATCAGGACTCGTTAAAACAAAAGTTTTGAGTCTCCAATCTGTCTGTTCTAGGCTAATGCAAAGTACGTAAAACGCTGTTTTTCTCTTTGTATAATGTTATCCCACTTCCCGTTAAAATATTACTTTTTTCTACCTGTCGCCTGAGTCTGCCTGTCCGTGTGGAAACGCACAAGCAAGCGGTATATAGAAGCTAATAATACAGGATGTGTGAGATTGAAATTGTTAGAAATAACAAGGTGCTCTGGAACGCCGGAAGGACTTACCCAACGTGCGTATACGTATTACGTACCAAAGCGCATCTTATTCTTCTTCGTGCCCTTCCTGATTGCTTTCTCAAGTACACACGTGTGGCTTTTCCAGTAAGTCACTTGCCTTTTCAGTCTACGATGCTTTAAGGAAAAAGGTTGGATACATGGCATTTTGTCTGATTTGTGACTGTTGGCTATGAAAATGCTGACATTCACATTTTGCAAATTGAAATATGCTATCTACACGTATAAAGACGATCTAACTCTTCGAGACGGAGCTGCGAGTTGTTGGAAGTGAAAATAATAAGCAAACTGCGTGTGCTGTGTTTCTGTTTCGCGCTAGACGCATTCTCAAACTCTTGAGAATTTGTCCAGAATACCAAATTTTATTATCTTATTGAATTTCCACTTTTAATGAACCTAAAAGGTAAGCTTTAAAAAAAGTAATTGTTACCTTTTGTCAATACTGGCGAACCACAATTCTTGTGTCATGTTCTCTGTTGATTGCAACTTTGTATCCTGAATGCCTACGTTATCTGAATCGCATCGCTCTGGAAGATAGTGTTTCAGATCCAGTAGTAATAAAATGAACCATTGCAAAGACAATTACCATATTGCCGGCATTCACAAAACTATTGCATCTGTTAAATTTCTTGCCCGCGCTGGAAACATAGCCGCAGGTCTGTCCTTCACACTTTTTTAACTGATAAGAAACAAAGCCATAATACCTACCAATTAAATATAAACAATTTCCCACCCTTTTCAGAAATTCGGCGTTTTAGCTTGAAAAAGCGCTTGCACAACAATTTAATACGCCACTTACACTGTGCAATTTTCCACCAGCGAGAAAACGTAAACAAAAACACGCTTCACCTTCCACGCTGTCAAAACACTGACTAAATTGGGGAAAGTGTGATGATGTGTATATATTTGGTTCTGTTTCCGTTTTTCATGATAACATATTATCTAATTCACTCCCACAAATAGATGTAACTTCATCAATGTACAAACTAGTCCTCACAATGTTCATCGTGTCTCTTCTTAGATGTATCGAACAGTAATGATGTCCCTTTATGGAAACGTAACGCCTAGTTGCGTTTAATAATAGATGTGCGAGGAAAGATGAAACAATATATTGAGAAAATAACCGTGGTCAATACACACTTACACTTCCTCATTTCCTGTTTTGGCACAGCTTTCTTTTATAGGTTCTAGACTATAAATTAACCTGAAAGTGAAAGTCTCTGCCTTTCGCACAAAATGACAGTTTGACTCCAAAAACGGCGTGTATGAGGAGTACATACAGAGAGCTATTGGAGTTGTACCTTCTTTGTGCTCGGTGCTTTATCTACTCCGTGGATGAGCAACTTGTGGAACGAGTATACTGAGAAAATACACCGTCACGTTTGTGTGCCGTGGGAAGACAGCTTCAAACTGGGTAGTTTCAACCTCTTGTCGTGGTTTTTACAGCAAAAATGTTTGTGTCTGGGAAATTGCGCTAGAAGAGCAGTGAAAGCAACAGCTCAAACCATAACACTAATACCGAGCCAGCCCGAATCTTCGGAGGGGATTTTATGCGTCGCAGAGAAAGAAAAGACTTGGAGCAAAGGGAGCCAAAAACTGGCAAGTTAGCTTTGTAGAAAGCGCACAAATACGTTGGGATGCAAAGGTAAAACCTTTAATGTACCTATCTACCTGCTGGGTGACTTGGATGATGTTGAGTAAAAAAGTATTTCGTAATCGTAATATATGGAACAGCAAAGATGAGTTAAGCGGCCTTCCAGCAAATTTTTTATACATTTTTACTTTTGTGTGTTTTACTTTTAGGAGAAAGCAAACAGTTTGTTTCTAATTTTCATAATTTTAACCCGTATTCCCTCAAGACGTGTGTAGTAAAACCGGTGTGTATAGGTATTATACGTCTTCCGTTTCTCAGAACATTATTGGTACATGTGGCTAGCTCACAGTTCGCCCACAGTTAGGTATATCGTTAAACCATAAACGTCCCTCAACTCTGCGCGTAACCCATTTCTTTATTGATACCATAATCAAAGGGTTTAAAATTCTCTTTATTTCATTTCTCCTGGTAGTTAGGCGAAAGGATAAACGCGATTCTGTCTTTGATCTTGAAACGGTGAAAATAACAGAACGTATTTTCTAAGTGGAATCATGCAGATTCTTTTCAGGTAGTTTAGTTTAGCTCACTTTTTATTGGTCACATTTAGGTAGTCATATTGGAGTCTGTAATTTGCGGACGCGTTGAAAGTATACATCCATATGTGCTTTTAAAATACATTTAATATGTGAATATGTAGACTTTGATTTGATGTTCAGCAGCAGTTTGATTTTGATTGTTGAAATATTATTATCATTCGTCGACGTCATTTATAATACTGAAACATGACACTTCTTTGTCAAGCACTACTAAGTATGTTGATAGTGTCCTCGCGGAGATGAATTATGAACTTCGTGCTGCCGTTATTGCACGTCTTCTCGGATTTGCACGTAGTAGCGAACTATGACATTAGGTTGCGTTGACACGATTTGGCTCACTAATTTATTGACTAACTTATTGGTTATATGCGGCGCATCGAATACATAAGAAACTAAAGATCCATTGTTGAAATTATCGTAAAAAATACGTTAGTATCAACAAAATGTAATGCTTTACTTTAAACAGGAACATAATTATCTACAATATACGCCTAGTAGTGATCCCGCTTTCATTTTTTGTGACATCTGGAGATTTCAAGAAAGGAAAGTATATCGATCCCCGGCTCAACGTTATATTTCATAGTGTCACGAATAAATCTTAACTAATTTTCCCAGAGGAAGATTATTATTAATATGATAAATTCCCGTGGCGAGGGCTAAAGCATGTCTAAAATTATACATTTTGTGAAAACACTTTGTATTTCACTGGAGTTTGTAAGAGGATCAGTGTAAAATGAGTATCTTTGTCCTCCATTATGTGGCCATAAACAAGGGTGGAGAGAATACGAATTCCCACTTCAGTGACAATGACACCGATGACACGGGTGGAGCCCATGAAGTGGCATGAAGAACAGGTTGGTCTCCGTTGAACAGCATCGTAGTTATGGAAAAGCGATTTTTATTTTTAGTACCTTATTTGATAAATAAGTGAAATCTCCCCCATCTCTTTGGCGTAGTAACCCCAATTTCCACATGCTGGGAGGAAAATGGAAAATCTTTACATTTCTACCCGACACAACCTGTGAAAGTAGCATACAACAGTTGTGAATAACATAGCTTCAACGATGGACTCGAGCCAATTCAAAAAGTGTGGCTACGAGTTAGTAGAATGGGCTATTCGCTACATGGAAACATTGAATGACAGGAAGCCGCTTCCTAATGTGGATCCAGGGTGGTTATGGGATATGGTCCCCTCAGAAGCTCCTGGAAAACCGGAGCCATTTGATCGAATCATGAAAGACGTCGAGCCTGTGGTTCTACAAGGGGTTTGAACCAAAATCAATATTGCTTAATAAACTTGTTCACATCTAAAAAGCTCAATGACAGTACACTATCAGTACCAGACAAAGCATCATTAGTTTTTATTACATAAATTAGATGGCTCATTGGCAGCATCGCCAATTCTTCTCCTACTTCCCAGCTGGAAATGCATGGTCTTCCATAATGGGCAACATCTTCTCAAATGCAATTGGAGTAAATGGAACAAACTGGGTAAATAAATGATCAATTGCATTTGCAATATATTGCAGTTTCTAAAAGAAGCCTCAACCTCAATGAAATTTCAATTTTATTCTGGCCTTAATTAGAACTCTTGCCCTGTTGTCACTGAACTGGAATGCCTTGTGTGTGACTGGTGTTGTCGATTTTTAGGCTTGCCTAAATTTTTCCTTTCAAAGTACTCTTGCCCAGAAAGTGAAGGAGCAGGAATTATTCAGGTACGCGACCTCTTAATCTGCGAAAAACTACTGGCGTCCCAACAAAACTCCAGTTTTATTACTATATATATTTCCTTGTATATTTTTGCATTCACAACAGCACTCTGCATCCGAAGCCATATTTTACTCAATGTTATGGGCTCGAGAAGACGCTGTCCGAAAACTGAGACAAAAATATCCCAGCAAACCGCGAGGGGTTATTTTAAATATGCTCGTCGCTTATTGCAATAATGAGTGCCATTCTTGTGTTGAAAGGGGCGCTCTGATCGGATGCATTCACCTACGAAAGCTCGAACCAGATAATGAGGGAGGTTAGAGAAAAAAAATTTAATCAAGAACAGTTACTTTCTGATGAATGTTCTTACGCACGTCTTTTATTGGTACATAGGCGTAAAAGCGGACACTTTACGAAACGCCATTACACAGGACATGGAACAGGGTCTAGTTCCATTTTTCCATTGCGCTATCATTGGTTCCACTGGAATCACCTCTTCAGACGATTTAATGGAGGTTGGACCAATTTGTGAAGAGTATGGTATATGGCTTCATTGCGATGCGTAAGGATGATTATATTTTAAATCAGAATTTCTCCTAATTTTTTTTCAATGTTGAACCTGTGTAATGTTAAAACATATATAAACACTGTGTAATCTTCATCAATTGTATAGCGCCTATGCCGGGTCTTGCTTTTCTTGTATGGAAATGAGGTAACCTACAAATTAGCAGTGGTTATAAAACCTTGAATTAAATATATATTTTCTTTATTAATTTTGAGTACCCCTTTAACACAGGCACGTGATGCATGGATTCGAGGTGACACTTTATCTAAACAATGCACATTGCCTATAATATAATGAAAATGTAGCATTTATAAAAATGGTCTTTTTATACACTAATTTTCAATTCAAATTAACAGTACGTCTGGTCCACTAATTGTAACACGAACAAATGGATGTTGTGTAACTTTGAAGCATCGTTGCATTGGTATGTATTTTAGTTTAAAATGATTTTGAAAAAATAGAGGTGAAAAGTAATTTACTTTTAACCGATTGTATTGAACATAATCAAGGGTTCGGTACGCAGCAAAGGCAGTTGATCCAATGACCGGTTGGGAGGAGGAAGTTTGGAAAGCCCCTCATCCTCCAGACTTAAAGGTAATTGGTACTAGTAAACAAGACTTATATACAGATCAAGCTAACCACGCACAATGAAACTATGAAAGAGAATAAAACTATGGTCGATAATTCACATATCACCACTTTTGTAGCATTACGGTGTTCCAGCAACTCGGCGTTTCCGAGCAATCAAACTTTGGTGTGTCATTCGAAACTATGGGGTTGAAGGCATTCGCCGTTATTGTCGGAATCATATAAATCTGGCAAAGCTGTTTGAAAAGTACGTGAAACGGGATGATCGCTTTGAAGTTTGTGGACCCGTTCGCTTTGGTCTTTGTGCGTTTCGTTTAAAGGGGCTAAATGAAGTAACTTCTCGTCTTTTGGACGCTATGAATTATTCGCGCAGAATTCACATGGTAAACTATCGTAATTATTGTTCCTTATCGTGTTTGCACACATACTTTTATTTAATGTATAATAAATTAATAAAATCTAAGGTGCCCAGTCATTTTCACGACAAGGTTGTCATTCGATTTGCTCTCTGTGCGGAATGGGCTGATGAGGAAGATATTGGTGACAACCTTTATTTACTGAATTTTACAATTATCATTTTCAATGTGTACTTAATATTTCATGGATTCTTTTTGGACAGACACGGCATGGCGTACAATAGACGAGTTTGCCTCAGTCATCTTAAGGCAGTACGAAAAAGAGCATGCTGACGATGTCGCTATGAAAAACTTGTACCGAAAGCAGCACCATCATGATGAAATTCAAGCACTTCATAGGGATGCTCGCGTTGAAAAAGAAGAAGCAGAGGCTGCAGCAACGTTGGAGGAATTGCAACGGAAAATGCAACAAAAAGCCGACGGAATGATAAAGGGAGTAGATTACGCAGCAATAAACGGAGCTTGGGATCAAGCTGATTCGGAAACATTCAAAAAATTCGATGAATACTTACACCAGCATCCAGAGCTTACGGATGACGACGTCTACCATGATCCTAATTTCCCACAAAAGGTACAATCCATGCTTCATTTGGACACACTGCTCGCAACGGCTTCACATAATCCGAAAGAGCCAGCCCGACATTCTGCACAAGCCGGCAGGAGTAACGAACCAGCAGTACCCTCCAGGCCCATTGAAGATGAGCAACAATAAATCAATGTCTGGAGTCTCAATCAACAAACCAGCAACTAACAAAGCGTCGATTTTATCAGTTTCACTCCCCAACCGACCCTTAAAAAGCGCTGTAATATCTCCTACTGAAAGGACAAAATCATTTCGCACAAGGGGAAAAATACCGGCAGATAATTGAAATCGTTTATAAATTGGAATACTGTATTTTATATCGAATAAACAAAAAATTCCCTTTCACACAAAGCAGGTTTTAGAATGGGTACCTTTTGAACCGGTTTTATTTACCGATGAGCTCTGACATATATGATAACATAATGACATGCACCGGGCACTTAAAAAAATAAGCGACAATACGAATGACATACATAATTGAAAAGTCATAAAATGAAAGGAAGTTTTATTAACATGCAGTGATACGACATTTCGGTATATTCAGAATGTTTGTACTGCTTGTCATAGGCATGTAGGTGCAGTAGTGATAATGAAAGCATGTCGGCATCCAAATACATTGTGGCCTTACTGGATTAGCTACTGCTAAAGCTCTACAAGAATTTACTAATTTGACGCCGCACACTGCAGTCTTGTCTTGTCATATTAATATTGACTATCTATGTTGAACTCCTTCGTATTTTCAAAATTATCATTCTAATTGAACTGTAGTAAGTTATAGGCATTGGTTTTCCTTTAATGTTCCCAGGAGTCTAAGGGATTAACAAACCCGATTCAAATAAATATCAGAAGTTCATATATCTAAATATTTATTATATGAGCCCTCGTTTCAATTTACCCCTCGCCTCATGAGCTCATCTGCGACCGCAAAGGGGTCACCACGGTCATCTTTAGCTATCAAATAGTTCTACTTCACCTATCGATGAATGAGCTATCGTGCCTACCACCGGAACTGTATGTCGACTTGTGATCTTGGCTACTTGGTTGTTACTATGGAAGCCCAATTTTATATATGTATTATATTACTTACTACCTCTATGATGGAATGGAAGGCTGTGGTTTATATCGTGGTAAGTGGGCGTCACTGTGACTAAAAGTTCTTTTGTGAGAATTTGATGAGGATGAGCAAACGCGGCTTGTTGCTTGTTACTAAAGGGAACGTGCACAAATTATATCATCACAAAAATAGTGATTTTTAACCCCAGGTACCCACTTCTCATGAATTATCATTTTTTCC